>KQ994588.1:3134-18640 GCA_001598015.1 Dorcoceras hygrometricum
GAAGACTCTGGTAAAAGCCTGTTAAACACACGGCATACACAACATAAATCTAAGGGGTTGCTAATCAAGCTCACGGCTGGGAGTCACACTCAACCAGCTGCTCAATATACCTCAACAGTTAAGTAAGAAGCTTAAAACTATGGTTAGGAACAAGGTCTCACCGAAAACCTGAACTTAGTTCTACCCGGTCGACGCAACACTCGAACGGCAGCAACTTTGCATTCCTCAACTAGCCAATTACAGCTTCTAAAACTGGTGAAGAGTGATAGAGCTTCTCGAGAGGAGTCCAACGCTACCTCACACGAGCAAAACAACCACCGGAAACAACGGGAATTCACCGGAATAGCTCACGGTGAACAGTGACAAGGGTTTGAAGAAACAAAGAACGAAAGGCTGGAAATTTCTAAGTATGGGAACTGATATCACAAATTCGAAGACCAAGTATTCCTTAAATAATTCCAACAACTGCTGAAATCTTAAAAACAATCCACCGACAAAATCAGCAGGTACCAACAAACCAGCAGGAACACTATAAACAGCAGACGCAAGGAACCAACTGCTGATTCTCAATTAACGCTAAAACAATCGCAAAACAAACCAACGACTGGTTCTCAAAACGGCGTCGCGCCAACTTACTCAAACGTCGTCGCACAGGATGCTATACCAGCAGCTGGGTATCCAGTCGCAAGAACAAAACAACGCACAACACTTCTCTCTGCTGGTTCCAGTCGCAACCTCAAAACGCAGCGCTGCAATTAACTCGAACGACGTCGCTCAACTGACGTCATCAAATCTGATAGCATCACTCGCTAAATACCAGCAGCAAGCTACAATAACGAACAAATCTCTCGCAGCTGGACAATCAGTCGCAACATCCAAACGACGACGTTACCTCTTCGAGCTACAGGAATGTTGACCCGTGTTGACATCTGCTTCTGCTGAACAACCAGCAGACACACGCACGCAATTCCACCAGCTGGTACCAAACGCAACATCCAAACGACGTCGCGCCAACTAAACTAAACGCAGTCGTTTTAGCCCTCAACGCAAATACACTAATGCATCTGCTGATTTCAACACGCGCAACCAGACTTCATGCAAACGATGGAGTTTTAGGAATCTCGTGCTAAAACACGCTTCTGATGGATTCATCATCGACCAGCTCTCACCATAAAAACCAGCTGATACTCAAAAATCTCAAAAACACGAAAACTTCTAGAATTGCTCCAAATGCTATTTCAAACCCGAAAATGCCAACCAAACTCTCAAACAAATATTCGACCAGCAGAAAACTCCCAAACACCGATACAATCAACAAATAAATCTTAATACAAATCCAGGTCTCACAGACGTAAGATGGATCAGCTCGCGACTGGGTAGTTAGTTCGGGTAGAAAAGGCTAAAAGATTTCAATACAGTTCTAGATAGTCAATTCAGCTTAGAAACAAACACCCGAAATCAGGCTACAAAGATAAACTGGATCATCTTAGAAAATATGAAAGTAATGTTCCAGCTTGGAACAGACCAACTCAGCTGGAGGGTACTGTACCAGCACAGGAAAAACAACTCAGCTGGAGGGTACTGTACCAGCTTGGACAACCCCTAAACAGACCAGCTCAGCCTGTCTAATCAAAACATGAATCACGATCAAACCAGCACCGCCTATCCGTTTAGAGCCATATCCAGAACTCTACAGCACACCAGAAATAAGAAGCGTTTCTATGGTTCATACGTAAACTCGAACCTGTACAGCTCAGTGTTTTTGAAATACAACCTCTTTCTTGCTGGAAAATGAACTGATGAGTTTTCTCAAAACTTAAAACATAACTGCCGTGAACCCATCACTTTCATGCTTTAAAACCTTTAACTAAAACTTAAACATGAACTGAAACTTATACATGCATCAGGCAAGCAAACAACAGGAACCAAAGAACAATATATGTTTTCCAGATGAAGCAAAGAATCAGCTTTACTTGCGTGAAATGAATCACGAAGAATAGATGATCTCGGCTGGATGTCACCACAAGCACAAGCTGATGAGCTTCTAAGTATTTTGAGAACGAGAGGTTTTGCTTTCGTGAAAGTGAGCTCTATAACCCTTGAAATATCATTTGTAAGAAACATGATTGGTAGTAGATAAATCGTATGTGAGAAGGCATGGGTTACCTTACCAACTCACAAAATTTTCGAAAAGCCCCCTACTACCATTTTAAACTGTGAAATTCACCACTAATATTTTATTAAAAGCTGAACTCACATCCACAATATTTTATATAAAATCAGTATCATCTCGGGATTGTGCTTGGGGCGAAATCCTTCCAGAAATCTTATGGGTCGTGCTTCTAAGCTGGAAAAGAAGAAATCGACTTAGGTAAAACCAGCTCGATCTATATCTGGATGCGTGAATAGCAAAACATCCCTTCAAAAGAAGAAATCTAACAATTGTGGTCCTATGGATTTTTTGGGGCGTTACAACTCTACCCTCCTTACTGAAATTTCGTCATCGAAATGTAATCTTACCAAACAGCTCTAGGTAGAGGCTACGCATATCAGCTTTGATTTCCCAAGTTGCTTCCTGTTCTAATTGGTTAGACCACTGCACTTTGACCATCGGGATGGTACGATTCCTCAATTTCCTGATCTCTTTATGAAGAATCCTCTATGGTCTCTCTTCGTAACTCAGATCGGGTGCAAGCTGGATTGGTTCATAGCTCAACACATAGGATGGGTTGGGGACGTACTTTCTAAGAGCTGATACGTGTAAAACGTTGTGCACTAAAGACATGTGCGGTGGTAATGCTAATCTATAAGCCATAGTTCATCCTTGTCTAGAATTTCGTAAGGACCAATGAACCTTGAACTCAGGTAACCTATCTTCCCAAATCTCATCACCCCTTCGTAGGAGCTATGTTTAAAAACACGTGATCACCAGCTTCAAAACTTAGCTCACGGCGTCTGTTATCAGCATAAATCTTCTGCCTGCTTTGAGCTATTCTCAATTGATCCCTAACCTTCCTAACTGCTTCAGCTGTTTGCTCTACAATATCCGGACCCAAACCAGCTCGCTCACCTACATCATCCCAGTGAATGGGTGTCCTGCACTTTCTTCCATACAGAGTTTCGTAAGGGGCCATCTGGATTGAAGCTTGAAAGCTGTTGTTATACGTAAATTCTATCAGTGGTAGCTTTAAATACCAGATTTCTGAAAAATATATAATACAAGCATCGAAGTAAATCTACCAGTACTTGAATCACCCTTTCAGATTGTCCATCGGTTTGGGGGTGAAAAGTTGTGCTAAAAGTTAGCTTAGTGTCCATAGCTTTGTGCAAACTCTTTCAGAAAGCTGACGTAAACTTTGGATCTCTATCAGATACGATTGATACTTTAATACCATGCAACCTCACTATTTCCTTAACATACAGCTCAACATATTTTCTCATATCATAGGTTGTCTTCACTGGTAGAAAGTGAGCTGATTTAGTGAGACTGTCTACTATAACCCAAATGAAATTGTATCCATGAATAGTTCTGGGTAATCCTACTATGAAATCCATCACAATATTCTGTCATTTCCATTCTGGTATGGGCTGGGGTTTCAACATTCCAGCTGATCTTTTATGCTCTGCCTTTACCAGCTGGCAGGTTAGGCACTCTGAAACAAATCTAGAAATGTCAAGCTTCATATCGGTCCACCAATACAACTTTTGGAGATCCTTGTACATCTTTGTACTCCCTGGATGAACTGAGTATGGGGATGTATGAGCTTCTGCCATTAAATTATCCCTCAAGGTATCCACTCGAGGAACCAATATCCGACCCTGAAATCTAACCACTCCCCTTCTATTGCGTAGAGATTACCACCTCTCTCTTCGTCTTGCTTCTTCAGCTGGCCTTCTCTAATTTGATCTATCAACGATGATCGAATGGAGAGGATGTCCAGGGTTGAAGTACTATGACGGGGTACCAGCTCTAACCCAAAATTCTCAATCTCATAAGCTAAGGGTCTTTGAGCTGTAAGCTGCATCAATCATATTGATTTCCTGCTCAAAGCATCGGCCACTACATTGGCCTTACCTGGGTGATAGCTGATAGTACAATCGTAATCTTTTACTAGCTCTAACCACCTCCTCTGCCTCATGTTTAGTTTCTTCTGGGTGAAAAAGTACTTAAGACTCTTGTGATCTGTAAATATCTCGCACTTCTGCCCATACAGGTAATGTCTCCAGATATTCAAAGCAAAAACTACAACTGCTAGCTCCAGGTCATGAGTAGGGTAATTATTCTCATGGTTCTTTAGCCTCGTGGAAGCATACGCGATTACCCTTTGGTCCTGCATCAGCACAAAACCTAAACCCAGCTTGGATCCATCTGTATAAACAACAAAATTACCTTGTCCTGAAGGCATGGTGAACACTGGTGCTTCAACCAAAGCTAGATTCAATTTCTCAAAACTCAGTTGACAATCAGGGATCCATTCGTACTTGACTTGCTTCTTGGTCAAAGAGGTTAATGGAACAGATATCTTCGAAAACCCCTTAATAAAAAGTCTATAATATCCAGCAAGTCCCAAAAATCTTTTAACCTCTGTAACAGATTTGGGCACAGGTCAGTTCCGGACTTCTTGGACTTTAGTTGGGTCAACCTCTAATCCATCCTTGGAAATGATATGACCTAGGAAGGCACCTTTTCTAGCCAAAAATCACACTTATTGAAGTTAGCAACAATTTGTGTGCTCTTCAAAACTTGCAGCACTGTCCTAAGCTTGTTGGCATGCTCCGAGCTGGTCTTGGAATATACTAGGATGTCGTCTATAAATACGATTACAAATTGATCTAAAAATGGTTGGAAAACTCTAATTTATCAAATCCATAAAAGCTGAAGGTGTGTTGGTTAAACCAAAAGGCATTACTAGAAACTCATAGTGGCCATAACGCGTTCTGAAAGCTGTCTTGTAAATATCAGCTGGCTTGATCTTCAACTGATGATAACCAGATCGCAGTTCAATCTTGGAAAATATTGATGCTCCCTTCAACTGGTCGAACAGATCCTCAATCATAGGTAGGGGATACTTATTCTTAACGGAATTTTATTCAACTCACTATAATCTATGCACAATCTCAAACTCCCATCCTTATTCTTAACAAACAGCAGAAGGGCTCCCCATGGTGATGTGGTAGTTCGAATGAAGCCCTTGTCCAACAGATCATGGATTTTCTCTTTTAGTTCCCTCATATCTGTAGGAGCAAGTATATATGGTGGTCTGTAAATAGGTGTTGCTCCTGGTACTAAGTCAATAGCGAACTCTAACTCGCGATTTGGAGGTAGTCCGCAAATGTCTTCTGGAAAAACTTCTGGAAATTTTTTCACCACCTCCACCTCTGCCAGCTCAGGCTTACTTAACAGCTAGGGACGCTAAACTAGCCCAAAATCCTACTCCGCCTTTCCTTAAAAAGCTTTGGGCTTTTAAATCTGAAATAATACGAGGAACTCTCCTAAGCTGGTTAGCTTCAAACGAAAACTGGTCTCCTTTAGGTGGCTTGACTACTACTGTTCTAAGCTTAAAATCAATTACTACTCCGTACGTAGTTAACCAGTCTATTCCCAAAATCAAATCGAACTCGGTCATAGGTAAAACAACTAAGTCGGCATTAATCAAATGTCCTTGGAGTACGAGGTCTAAGTCATGATATAACTCATGGGATAGCAGTTCTTCTCCTGATGGCACGGTCACGCAAAAACCTATGGACACTTGGTCCGATCTGGATGGTAACTTCTTAGCAAATTATTTTGCTATAAACGAATGGGTTGCACCTGAATCTATTAGGGCAAAAGAGGACATACCAGCAATCAAAATCTCACCAGTAAATACAGTATAATCTGGGTTGTCTTGCTCAGCTGTCATGACATATGCCCTGCTGGTCACTAGCTGTTTCGACTTCGGGCAGAACCTAGCAATGTGGCCTTGAGCACCACACTTGTAGTAGCTGCTCTGACCAGCTCTGCATTGTCCAAAATGGTTCTTTTGACACTTGGGGCAGACTGGCCGGTTGTCGCTGGTGGGATCTGCACTGATGTGTTGGGCTGGTATAGGCTTATGCTCTTGCGGCCTCTACTGTTGGAAGGCCTGTCTATGTTGATTTCGCTCCTCAGTAACCTCCTTCCAGTGTTGTTCAACCGACTTGTCCACAGCTGCCCTGTAACTCTTAGGCTCAGCTAGCCTAACATTAAGCTTGAGTGTAGGATTCAATCCATCAATAAATGTCATGGGTCCCTTCCAATTATAGGTACAAATTAACACCCTCTCTCAAACTTGCGAACATACTCTTGCACTGCCATGTTCCCCTGTTTCAACGTCGGGAACTCCCTCTTCAGCTCAGACCTCTTGTATTCGATGAAATATTGCTCAAATATCACTCTCTTGAACTCCTCCCATGAGATATTATCCAAGTCTACTGACAGCTTAACTCCTTCCCACCGAATCATAGCATCATCTCTCAGCATATAGAAGGCACACCTGGGCCTGTCCAAATCTGGCATCTGGAGGTATTCAAATATAACCTCCATGGACTTGATCCAACTTTCAGCATCAAGCGGATCGATTGTACCACTAAACTCTTTCGGTTTTTGATGATGAAACCTCTCCTGTGAATCTTCATGACTGGTTCTTTTCTATTGGAAGATTGGCCATTACCTCTGCGGCGGTGACGGCGAGGGAAGAAGGGAGAGGGGAGGAGATTTCTGAATAACTTTTGGTGTTTTTTTCTTTCTCACACGTGAAAGTGTCTCCTGATTGTTGTATTTATAGATTGAGGGATAGAGTTTGATTTGAACAAAACAGTGAACATTCGGTTCAACTCGAACAGTGAACATTCGATTCAACTCAAACAGTGAACTGTTAGGATAAAATTTATAGTTTTGGTGATAACAAAATAAGACAAATTAAATCCAGACGACAGGCTTTTTCAGATGTTGATATTACAGGGTTTTAGTAATTGGTTCTCATACAGTCGATGGGTTACTCAGACGCAAGGTATTTCTCTCAGTTAAGTATTCTGTCGACAGGCAAATCCAGACGAGAGCTACAGTAAACCAGTCGTTGGGTAATTTAGACGAGAGCTACAATAAGTTGCATATTCAGACGTTGGCTACAGTGAAGAAATTTCAGACGCAGGGTATATTGATTCAGACGTGAGTTTATACAATCAGACGCAAGCTACAGTAGATTATTCACTCAGACGCAAGCTACAGTAAATTGCATTATCGATCAGTTAAAACGACAGCGTTTGGATTAACGCTAAAAATCAGACCATGGATTTTTAAAGGACTCAGACGTTGGGTTTTGCATGAATCCAGTCGGTGGTATAACACAAATATTAAAGCTTCCAGTCGTTTCATATTATCAAGTATACTGAACTGGAAGATCATAATCTACGATGAAGTTAAAAGAATTTCAGGCGCAAGCTTTAAAGAGATTCAAATACGATCGTATACTCAAATTGGAAAAGATCAATAGAATCGTACAATTACCTGGAATTGAGGAGACAACATCGGTACTATTATTGGTATATAGTACGATGTACAGAAGCCGTTTTACAGTGTTTGCACAGAAATGGAAAGACGACAAATTGGCCCTGACGAAATGCAAATTTACCATGTAGTGGAGGAGGATTGACGGCGTACGAATTATCAGAATTTCAAAAGATATTTTGTTCCCTTAACAAGATTAAATGACCGTTGAGCGAAGACTATAAATACCAGTAGTTTGAATTGAAGATTAACCTTTCGCTCTCATCACCTTGCTGTTATGCTGCCACTTTTACGAGCCATTCTCATATTGAAGCATTCTCAAAAAGCTCAAACACTCGAAGAACAAAACCGCTGATCTTCATAGATAAACCTTCGAGTCATCCTCTGGTTCATCTTTGTTGAATCGTTTTTCTTGTTTAGAAACCAGAGGATTTACAGTCTCAAAACATTGTATTCCATTGTCATATTCTTGATTGAGTTTGTAACAAACGCGCTGTTGAAAAGCCGTTTGAAAAATTGCTAAGTGTATTAAACAGCAGCTGCGCCTGCCTGTAATTGTTTGAGGATTACTAGGAGTTCACCTTGAGCGAGGCTCGGTGATCGGGTGTGTGCAGAAGACCTGTACAAATCAAATCTTCTAGTGAAACCTTACTGAAAAGGAAGAAGGGGAGATGTAGGATATTTATATCCGAACTTCCAGAAACAAATTCTCGACCCTTGCTCTTACTTTACGAATTTACTTATTTACTGTGTTAATCTGTTCACAAATTAATCAGCCTTTTTCCGCACATACTTTGTTGGCCGAGAGATTTGATTAAACTGATATCCTTAAATCTGGTAACTCGCATTTAAGTTAAGCAGCGCTTGTAAAACTGTTTTATGGGTTTTCGAAAATTTAAAAATACCAAGAGTTCATTCAACCCCCCCCCCCCTTCTGAACTCTTGCAGCTGTTTCGAACCCATTGATCCTATTTTCGGGACTATCAATTGGTATCAGAGCCTGCGTGTCTCAGTTATTGAACAGTTGTTGTGTGTGCTTTATCTTATATCAATATGTCTACTTCTCACAACAAGATTCCCTTGTTCTCCAGAGAAGATAATGATGACATGAATATAGGCATGCAAGCGCATCTGGCTGCTCAGGATGATGAAATGTGGGCTGTTATCACTGAAGGGCCATTGAAGGTAATGAAGCCAAATCTAGCCTTTGCAATAACTAATGGCGAGCCTCAGTTCCTTGTGAAGGCCAGACATGAGTATACCAGTGAAGATAAGAAGAAAGCAAACCTAGACAACGTGGCCAGGGACATTCTCTACAAGACGCTGGACAAGGACAAAAATATGTTCAGCAAAATCAAAACCTGCGCCACAGCTAAAGACATCTGGGAAGATCTGACCCAGATATGTGAAGGAAGCGACGATACAAAAGAGAACAAGCTGAAAATCGCTCAGCAAAAGTATGAGTCAATAAAGATGAAGGATGGAGAGACGATGACGGAGTTCGACGAAAGATTAAGCCCGATAGTGATTGTGATGGATCTGTTTACACAGATCCAGTTCTAAGTTTTGAATTTCACAAAACTTGTTATTGTGTTTATAATGTCTCTACTAAGTGTGCAGATGTTAGCTATCGAAGATGGATCAGTTGGAGAAAAGATAAAGTTCACAGCTGGTGTATTTTGTCATTCAGACGGAAGTTGATTTAGCAATGGAGACGTCCAGAGTTGAGTCAGCATACCGTTATAGTTAAAGACCAGCTGGAGTGATTATATGAGCAACTAGACCAGCTAAAGCTGGACCAGCTGATGCGCAAAGAGTGAACAGTAGAAGTCTGGCAGACACAAGTGTAAGATGAACCAGCTGAACGCTAAGGAGAAGATGATGTCAGCAATATCGAGCAGCAACAAGATGGATCAGCAGCAGTGACGTCAGCAGAATCAGTAGATGGATCAGCGATGATGACGTCAGCAATGATGTCATCACAATCAGCAGTGAGCTACAGTACAACCAGTCGATGGCACTTGAAGTTAGCGATAGCAAAACGATGTCGTTTGGATAAATGGATACGACAGCGTTTTGCCTCCGCGCTAAGGTTCAGTCGATGGATTTTGCGATGGTAATAACCAGAAGGTAGCTACAGTAGTTTGTTCATCCAGACGAGAGCTACAGTGTTATAATTAACCAGTCGAGGATGCATAGCAAATGATGTCGTTTGGATAAGTTAAAACGACAGCGTTTAAACTAACCAGTCGTTGGGTAATCCAGACGCAAGCTATAGTGATCCAGTCGCAAGCATTTCACGACCAACGTCTGGACAACCAGCTGAAAGAATATCTTCACCAGCTGGTCAACCAGTCGCTAGCATATCAAGTCCACCAGCTGATGTACCAGTCGCAAGCTACAGTGAATCAGAAGTAGCACGAAGAAATTGAATAGATGATTTCAGCAGTAGCGCAAAGACAGAAGAAATCAGTTGTTGCGATCAAGATATCAGCAGAAGATCAACAGAAGCTAACAGTTGTTGAAGAAAGGCAAAAGATGATAACAGACGTTGATCATGTTCAAGCGAAGCAGTTGACGAATTATATTATGAAGATTTACTAAAGCTGGATGTCAACTGCTGAGCCTAGTTCAAGTGTTGAAGACGACAAAAAGCCTGCAAAAGAAAGGACACAAGGACAACTCCCTGTCGGTACTTTAAGCTTTTGTAGAGCATTTCCCTAGTGTGTGAGATTTATTATTTTGAGAGTTGAGCGATACACTGTAAATCTCACACACACAGAGATTCATTCACATTCATGAGAGTTGAGAAAAATTGTATAGTGAATGAATCTCAAACCCAATACAAATCGGATCCCGTCCAAGCACGACGACGTTAAACTCTGTGTTTGTAGCCTTTCTCACATAGGCGTAAAACAAGTAACAGCCGAGGGCTGGTGGAGTCTAGGAGTTCTTGTAGCTGCTGGTTACGGGATCGGGTCTGTACATGATGTGTAGATCAAATCTTCTAGTGGAACCTTCCAAGGAGGAAGAAGGGGAGATGTAGGAGATTGAGCTCCGAACTTCCAGAAACAAATAAGCTGTGTATTGTATCCATTTATTTAAGCTTTCCGCATATGCAATTTTACATTTAGCACTCACACATACACCATTGCACACACAGTAAGTCGAACAGATTTCTGTAATCTGTTTACAGAAATCTGTTTGCAACGTTTTAAAATTATCAGGATTCAGTTCTGGTGTTTTCTGCATGTTTTATTACATACAGATCTGTCTCCGGTGCAAAAATTTTATTAACAATAGCAGCACTGTTAAGTTGTTTTTAGGTCCTAACAGATTGAGTTGAACAGTCTTGGCAAAGAATACAGTAACAGAGAGTTGGCACTGAAGGTGATGAGAGCGTTGACCAGAGAGTGGGACGTGAAAACCATGGCAATGAGGGAGTCCAAAGACTTGAACAAGCTGGAGCTTCATGATCTGTTTGCCAACCTTAAGGCCTATGAGTTCGAATTGGAAACAAGAGAAGAAGTTGGTCCATCTACCTCCCAACCAACGAAAGCACTAGCTGCCACAACTACTGAACTGTGCTCTCCAAGCACAAGCAAGACGGCTGATCAACTCAGCGACGACGTCATGTCCCTCTTCTTTAAGAAGTTTGGGAAATTTATGAGAAGATCTTTCAACCCTTCCTCTCCTTACAATAATTTTCATAAATCTGATAAAGTTGCTTCTGATATGAAATGTTATAACTGTGATCATCCAGGGCACTTTGCAGCTGATTGCAATAGGCCAAGAAAGCAGGACAGATCCAGAGACGGCAAGAGATCAGATGATAGATACAGGAGGGATGACAAGAAGGAGGATCGATACAAGCGAGAAGACAAGACAGAAGAAAGAACTGTCGACAGATCCAAAGAAAGATCAAGAGACAGATGGATGAGGACTAGAGGAGATAAGAGGACCAGCCGCAAGCATGATCATAAAGTATTGGTGGCTGAGGAAAGCACCAAGAACTGGGCGGACACTGATTCAGAATCCTGTCCAGCAGCTCCTCATCGAGCGATAGTGAACAGGAGGAGGTTCACTGTCTCATGGCTGACCAGACATCTGACGACGAGGTATTCGACTTCTCTAACATTGAATTTACACGAGAAGACCTTGTCACTGCACTTAATGACATGGTCAAGCAGCTCCTCATCGAGCGATAGTGAACAGGAGGAGGTTCACTGTCTCATGGCTGACCAGACATCTGACGACGAGGTATTCGACTTCTCTAACATTGAATTTACACGAGAAGACCTTGTCACTGCACTTAATGACATGGTCAAAGAGTACAGAAAGCTTTCTCATTCATTCGAGGAAGTTAAGGCTGAAAACACTGATTTGAAAAATAGTTCAGTAGAACCAAGTAATGTCGAACTTGGTGAAGCTGACAGTTTGAAAATCGAATTGAGTAAGCTGAAAAATGAGAATGAAATGTTGAAACATGAGTCCAGTGAGCTCAAAGCTGAAGTTGAAAGATTAACCAATGAAATGAGCTCCTGGAATCAGTCTTCCCGTTCTCTCCGTAAGCTGC
The DNA here is from genome assembly GCA_001598015.1 of Dorcoceras hygrometricum. Taxonomy (NCBI): domain Eukaryota; kingdom Viridiplantae; phylum Streptophyta; class Magnoliopsida; order Lamiales; family Gesneriaceae; genus Dorcoceras; species Dorcoceras hygrometricum. Next base: position 15,239 of record KQ994588.1, read on the forward strand.
AAGAAAGCCAAAAGCCAGCAAATGATAGAACTGGCCTGGGTTTCAATAGTGATGCAAGTAGTGATGGAGAAACAAGTACTCAGTCACAGCCAGTGTACGACAAGTTCAATAAAATGAGCTTTGTCAAAGCTAGCGTGACATACGACTACTGTGAGTCGATGACATACAATGATCAGAACTCTTCAAAGCTGAATCAAAAAGGAAAAGCTGGTATCGGCTTTTCAAAACCTGAGAGCTCCAAGCCTAGCTGGCTAAAGAACAAGCTGGACAAGGAGAAAGCAAAAGCTAGTTCCAAGTCTTTTGTTCCTAACCAGCAGTGGCGTAGCTCAAAGAAGGTAAAAACTGGTTCGAAAAGGACTCAGCCGAGGAGAGATCAAAATGATCAAAGTATGAAATCACAACTCAAAAGATCTCATCGAAATTATGCACAGACCCTCACGGACTCTACTGGAAAGACTGTTAAGGTAATTCAAGTCTGGGTCCTGAAAGGGGTAATCCGATCTGGACCCAAGTGAAATTGGGTACCAAAAGCTATTTTTATGATTGCAGGATAACAGGTAAAAAGCAGCAGCTGATGCATCTAAATTGTGGTACCTGGATAGCGGATGTGCACGTCACATGACAGGAAATCCAAAGCTGCTAACAGACGTTATTCCTCACAAAGGCGCAAAAATTGTGTTTGGTGACAACGCATACGGTAACACTGTGGGTAAGAGTAAGCTTATCCACGGTAACATCTCTATTTTTTACGTACTAGTTGTTGATAACCTTCGATATAACTTGATTAGCATTAGTCAGCTGTGTGACAAAGGTTACACAGTCCAAGTGGTCTGACTGTGTTTGTAGGTAAACGTTCGGGGAATACCTACATTATCGACTGGTCAGATCAGCTGGAATCTGAGCAGTTGTGCCTTGCAGCTGGCTCTTACAAGAGCTGGTTGTGGCATCAAAGAATGAATCATATTGCATTCAAAACACTTGCTAAGCTGAGTCAACATGATATGGTCTCTGGTCTGCCAAAAATCAGTTTTTCTAAGGATAAGATATGTGCAGCCTGTCAGCTGGGTAAACAAATAAAATCTACTTTCAAAAATAAAGGCGGAAAACGTTCTACCCGTTGCCTTGAGCTCTTGCATATGGATCTTTTTGGTTCTATTTCAGTCACGAGCTTAGGGGGAACGTCCTACACCCTTGCTGTTGTTGATGATTTTTCAAAATATACTTGGGTGATCTGAAACCGCCGACCAGCTGATAAGACTTTTAAAACATTTGCAAAATGACAGATCTTGTTCAGTCAACCGGATAAGAAGTGATCGCGGTACTGAATTTCTCAATTTTAAATTAACTTCTTATCTGGAGGACTTGAGAATAAAGCATGAGCTCTCAGCAACGAGAACTCCTTAGCAAAACGGGTTAGCTGAAAGGAGAAACCGCATCAGAACAGATCGATGATTAATAGGATGCACGATAAAACCCCATATGAGATCTGGCATAGCAAGAAACCTGATATTTCTTACTTCAGGGTGTTTGGGTGCAAATGCTTCATTCATAATAATGGCAAGAAGAATATAACAGCCTTTGAACCTAAATCTGATGCAGATATCTTCTTAGGATATTCAGCTGTGAGCAAAGCATATCGAGTGTTCAACAACAGAAGCTTGACAGTTGAGGAATCAGCACACATGGTGTTTGATGAAACCAGCTTCAAATCAAATTCAGCTGCAAGCCTACATGATTTGTGTTCACGTCTGGAGTCAACCAGTCTTGAGGCATCAGACTAAGACGTGCCACAAAGATATTCAGCTGATGCACAACCAGCAGTGAACACACCGCACGTTATTGTTCAACAAGATCTGCCAGCTGCTGGAAGTAACACAATTACCGATAAACCAGACGTTGCTCAACAGACGTCGCTCAACCAGACGACACTCAACCAGACGATGCTCAACCAGACGTCACTCGACCAGACGCTGCTCAATAAAATGTTGGCCAAGAAGGAATTGCATATCATTCAGTACCAAGGCCATCGTCTGGACAACAGTAGCAAGTACTTCTCACCAGCTGGAAGCAGACGCACAAGCCAATATTGATGAACATCAAATGGCGTCTGTCGGACCAGCCGTTGTGAACCAGCCAAAAACACAGGGGGAACAAAAAACAAATCCAATTGGACTTGATCTCCGGTGGAATAAAAATCATCCACCCGAGCAAGTCATAGGTAATTTCGAATCCCCTGTTTGCACACAAGGACAGCTATCTCATGATCATTTTGATGCTGCATTTCTGTCGCATATAGAACCTAAGCAGATAGATGAAGCCTTAGCTGACCCAAGTTGGATAGATGCTATGCAAGAAGAATTAAATCAGTTTCAGTGTAATAATGTTTGGACACTTGTACCTAGACCTAATAATCATTCAGTCATAGGAACTCGATGGGTCTTTAGGAACAAACTGAATGAAGATGGCATAGTTACTAGAAACAAAGCTAGGCTGGTACCGCAAGGATTTAGGCAGATGGAAGGTATAGATTTTGATGAGACCTTCGCACCAGTAGCTAGGTTAGAAGCCATTCGCATGTTCTTAGCCTATGCTGCATATAAAGACTTCAAGGTCTTTCAGATGGATGTTAAGAGTGCCTTTCTAAATGGCGTCTTAACAGAGGAAGTGTATGTTGCACAACCTCCTGACTTCGTAAGTCATACACATCCAGACTTTGTTACAAATTGGATAAGGCTCTATATGGGTTGAAGCAAGCACCCAGAGCCTGGTATGACACACTGTCCAAATTTCTACTGGAGCACGACTTCACAATCGGCACAGTTGATAAGACACTGTTTAAATTTGTTAAAGCTGACCATGTTTTATTAGTTCAAATATATGTCGATGACATTATCTTTGGGTCAACTAACCCCAAGATGTGCAAAAAGTTCTTGAAGTTGATGCAGGATAAATTCGAGATGAGCATGATGGGGGAGCTGACGTTCTTTCTGGGCTTACAAGTTCGACAGCTGGAGAATGGAATTTTCATTAACCAGGCGAAATACACGAAAGAACTACTGAAGAAATTCGGTATGGACAACTGTTCAGCAGCTGCAACTCCCATGAGCTCTTCGATAAAGATGGAGAAAGATGAAGCTGGATCTGCCATAGAGGTATCATTGTATCGTGGTATTATAGGCTCTTTGCTATACTTAACTGCTAGCAGACCAGACATCATGTTTGCTGTCTGTATGTGTGCTAGATTCCAAGCAGAGCCAAAGCAATCGCATTACATAGCTGTAAAGCGAATATTGAAATATTTAAAGGGTACTTCCAACGTGGGTCTTTGGTATCCCAAAGACTCAGGATTTCAACTAATAGGTTACAGTGATGCAGATTACGCAGGTTGCAGGATTGATCGCA
>KQ994589.1:5250-22490 GCA_001598015.1 Dorcoceras hygrometricum
TCCCGTTCAAATATGTTCTGTAAAGTACCGACAGGGAGTTGTCCTTGTGTCCTTTTTTTTGCAGGCTTTTGTCATCTTTTGATTTTGCTGAATTCAACGTTGCTGATTTAGCTTGTTGTATACTGTTAACGTTGCTGAATTCTGCTTGTTAACGTTGCTGAATTCTGCTTGTCAACGTTGCTGAATTCTGCTGCAAGTTACTGTTAACGTTGCTGATTCTGGTGACGTCACCGTTGCTGAATTCTGTTGCAAGTTACTGTTAACGTTGCTGATTCTGCTGACGTCACCGTTGCTGATCCATCTTGTTGTCTGCTGATATTGCTGAGGTCATAGTTGCTGATCACAGCTTCCTCCAATAGAAATGCTGACGTCATCATTGCTGATTCCAGATTCCTCTTCACATTGACGTCTGATTCATTTACGTTTGCGCAACAGCTGATCCATCTTTATGCACCAGCTGGTTCAGTTGCTCCAGCTGATACATCTTCACGCACATCTGAACCAACTTGCATATTTTCGCATGAAACCAGTGCTACACCCTCCGGAACGGTCCAACGAGCACAACTTATCAAACTTTGTTTGATGACCTAAGCTTCTTTTCGGCGAAATTCCTTCGTTTAGGCCTCCGAAATCGCGTTTTACTGTTTTCAGCTCTTGTTCTGCTACGGTATCTGATTCAACTTCTCTTGTCGTATTTCCAGCTAACATCTGCACACTCAGTAGAAACGTTAGAAACACAGTAACAGGTTTTGTATTATTCAAAACTCAGATCTGGATCTGTTATCCAGATCCATCAATCTCTCCCTTTTTGATTTACACAAAACCTCAAATAACATATGCATGAAAACAACAATTCTCTCCCTTTTTGTGGAAATAAAAAAGGGGTAGAAATCTGGTCTTCCCGATTAATTTTAAAAAGAAGCTCTCCCTACACTGTCACACCAAAAACCGTGACAGCAGGAATTTTGATTTTGAAAATCAAAACAGATTTTGGGAAGAACCGTATGCATGAATGATATGATTTTGAAAGAGCTGAAAGAGTGCTTCTGTTTTAGCATATATATGCGGAGAAAGATTAATATTAACTCTCCCTATCTATTATAATATAAGCTCAAAATAAAATTTTTTTAAAAAAAAATGAAAGTCACCAGCTAGAAATTCCGCATAACTATCAGAGCACAAAAATGAAGCTCTCCCTACACTGTCACACCAAAAACCGTGACAGCAGGAATTTTGATTTTGAAAATCAAAACAGATTTTGGGAAGAACCGTATGCATGAATGATATGATTTTGAAAGAGCTGAAAGAGTGCTTCTGTTTTAGCATATATATGCGGAGAAAGATTAATATTAACTCTCCCTATCTATTATAATATAAGCTCAAATAAAATTTTTTTAAAAAAAAATGAAGCACCAGCTGAAATTCCGCATAACTATCAGAGCACAAAAATAAATTTTTTTTCAAAAAGAAATGCTCGTTCAAGAACAACCTACTCTGATACCACTTGTTAGGACCGAAAAATGGGAGATTAATGCAAGCGAGCGCTACTTATGATAAATAAAAAATTTTGCGCTGCTATAAAGGAGCTACAATAGCTCATGGTTCTTGAACATAAAATAGAGCACCGGAGACAGATCTGGTATGTAATAAAAACATGCGGAAAACACCAAAAATAAATCCTAATAGTTTAAAACGATGCAAACAGATTTCTGTTAGAAATCTGTTTAACTGTGCGTGTGTGATAACTGTGTATGCGTGCGTGCTAATAATTAAATGCGTATGCAGAATACTGTAAATAAAAGAATACAATACATCGTTGTTTGTTTATGGAAGTTCGGATATAAATATCCTACATCTCCCCTTCTTCCTTCTTCAGGAAGGTTCCATTAGAAGATTTGATCTACACCTCGTGTACAGACCCGATCCCACAGCCAGCAGCTGCGAGAACTCCTAGACTCCACCAGCCCTCGGCGGTCTCACTCATAACTTGCTTAACGTCTCTGTTCAAAGACTACAGACACAGAGTTTAACGTCTTCGTGCTTGGACGGGATCTGATTTTTGGGTTTGAGATTCATTCACTATACAATTTCGCTCAACTCTCAAGATTGTGAATGAATCTCTGTGTGTGTGAGATATACAGTGTAAGAACAACTCTCGTAATAATAATATCTCATACAACTGGGAAATGCTCCTAAAAGAGCTGATTAGAACTCAGCAGTCGACGTCGTTGTAAGCTCCTCTCTAATGGTGGTCGACTGCTTCATTATTCTATTTTCTTCCCTCTGTTTTTGCACTGTGCGTTGATTAATTCTTCAAAATCACTTTCTTCAACAGTGCTTCTTGTATTTATATTGATGTTCAAATATCTTTCCGTTTGACACACTTTTCTTCCCGTTCAAATATGTTCTGTAAAGTACCGACAGGGAGTTGTCCTTGTGTCCTTTATTTTGCAAGCTTTTGTCATCTTTTGATTTTTCTGAATTCAACGTTGCTGATTTAGCTTGTTGTATATTGTTAACGTTGCTGAATAACGTTGCTGATTCTGCTTGTTAACGTTGCTGAATTCTGCTTGTCAACGTTGCTGAATTCTGCTGCAAGTTACTGTTAACGTTGCTGATTCTGCTGACGTCACCGTTGCTGAATTCTGCTGCAAGTTACTGTTAACGTTGCTGATTCTGCTGATGTCACCGTTGCTGATCACAGCTTCCTCCAATAGCAATGTTGACGTCATCATTGCTGATTCCAGATTCCTCTTCACATTGACGTCTGATTCATTTACGTTTGCGCAACAGCTGATCCATCTTTGCGCACCAGCTGGTTCAGTTGCTCCAGCTGATCCATCTTCGCGCACATCTGAACCAACTTGCATATTTTCGCATGAGACCAGTGCTACTCCCTCCGGAACGGTCCAACGAGCACAACTCATCAAACTTTGTTTGATGACCTAAGCTGCTTTTCGGCTAAATTCTTCGTTTAGGCCTCCGAAATCGCGTTTTACTGTTTTCAGCTCTTGTTCTGCTACGGTATCTGATTCAACTTCTCTTGTTGTATTTCCAGCTAAAATCTGCACACTTAGTAGAAACGTTAGAAACACAATAACAGGTTTTGAGTAATTCAAAACTCAGATCTGGATCTGTTATCCAGATCCATCAATCTCTCCCTTTTTGATTTACACAAAACCTAAAATAACATATGCATGAAAATAACAATTCTCTCCCTTTTTGTGGGAATCAAAAAGGGGTAGAAATCTGGTCTTCCCGATGAATTTTAAAACGAAGCTCTCCCTAAACTGCCACACCAAAAACCGTGACAGCAGGAATTTTGATTTTGAAAATCAAAACAGATTTTGGGAAGAACCGTATGCATGAATGATATTATTTTGAAAGAGCTGAAAGAGTGCTTCTGCTTTAGCTTATATATGTGGAGAAAGATTAATAAAAACTCTCCCTATCTATTATAATATAAGCTCAAATCAAATTTTTTTTTTAAAAAAAACTGAAGCAACAGCTGAAATTCCGCATAACTATCAGAGCACAAAAATAAATTTTGTTTCAAAAAGAAATGCTCGTTCAAGAACAACCTGCTCTGATACCGGGAAGAACCGTATGCATGAATGATATTATTTTGAAAGAGCTGAAAGAGTGCTTCTGCTTTAGCTTATATATGTGGAGAAAGATTAATAAAAACTCTCCCTATCTATTATAATATAAGCTCAAATCAAAGTTTTTTTTTTAAAAAAATGAAGCAACAGCTGAAATTCCGCATAACTATCAGAGCACAAAAATAAATTTTGTTTCAAAAAGAAATGCTCGTTCAAGAACAACCTGCTCTGATACGACTTGTTAGGATCGAAAAATGGGAGATTAATGCAAGCGAGCACTGCTAATGATAAATAAAAAATTTTGCGCTGCTATAAAGGAGCTACAATAGCTCATGGTTCTTGAACATAAAATAGAGCACCGGAGACAGATCTGGTATGTAATAAAAACATGCGGAAAACACCAGAAATGAATCCTAATAGTTTAAAACGATGCAAACAGATTTCTGTTAGAAATCAGTTTAACTGTGCGTGTGTGATAACTGTGTATGCGTGCGTGCTAATAATTAAATGCGTATGCGGAACACTGTAAATAAAAGAATACAATACACTGTTGTTTGTTTATGTAAGTTCCGATATAAATATCCTACATCTCCCCTTCTTCCTTCTTCAGGAAGGTTCCACTAGAAGATTTGATCTACACCTCGTGTACAGACCCGATCCCGCAGCCAGCAGCTGCAAGAACTCATAGAATCCACCAGCCCTCGACTGTCTCACTCATAACTTGTTTAACGTCTCTTTCAAAGACTACAGACACAGAGTTTAACGTCTTCGTGCTTGGACGGGATCTGATTTTTGGGTTTGAGATTCATTCACTATACAATTTCGCTCAACTCTCAAGAATGTGAATGAATCTTTGTGTGTGAGATATACAGTGTAAGAACAACTCTCGTAATAATAATATCTCACACAACTGGGAAATGCTCCTAAAAGAGCTTATTAGAACTCAGCAGTCGACGTCGTTGTAAGCTCCTCTCTAATGGTGGTCGACTGCTTCGTTCTTCTATTTTCTTCCCTCTGTTTTTGCACTGTGCGTTGATTAATTCGTCAAAATCACTTTCTTCAACAGTGCTTCTTGTATTTATATTGTTGTTCAAATATCTTCCCGTTTGACACACTTTTCTTCCCGTTCAAATATGTTTTGTAAAGTACCGACAGGAAGTTGTCCTTGTGTCCTTTCTTTTGCAGGCTTTTGTCATATTTTGATTTTGCTGAATTCAACGTTGCTGATTTAGCTTGTTGTATACTGTTAACTTTGCTGAATAACGTTGCTGAATTCTGCTTGTTAACGTTGCTGAATTCTGCTTGTCAACGTTGCTGAATTCTGCTGCAAGTTACTGTTAACATTGCTGATTCTGCTGACGTCACCGTTGCTAAATTCTGCTGCAAGTTACTGTTAACGTTGCTGATTCTGCTGACGTCACCGTTGCTGATCCATCTTGTTGTCTGCTGATATTGCTGACGCCATAGTTGCTGATCACAGCTTCCTCCAATAGAAATGCTGATGTCATCATTGCTGATTCCAGATTCCTCTTCACATTGACGTCTGATTCATTTACGTTTGCGCAACAGTTGATCCATCTTTGCGCACCAGCTGGTTCAGTTGCTCCAGCTGATCCATCTTCGCGCACATGTGAACCAACTTGCATATTTTCGCATGAGACTAGTGTTACTCCCTCCGGAACGGTCCAACGAGCACAACTCATCAAACTTTTTTTGATGACCTAAACTGCTTTTTGGCCAAATTCCTTCGTTTAGGCCTCCGAAATCGCGTTTTACTATTTTCAGCTCTTGTTCTGCTACGGTATCTTATTCAACTTCTCTTGTTGTATTTTCAGCTAACATCTGCACACTTAGTAAAAACATTAGAAACACAATAACAGGTTTTGTGTAATTCAAAACTCAAATCTGGATCTGTTTTCCAGATCCATCAATCTCTCCCTTTTTGATTTATACAAAACCTCAATAACATATGCATGAAAATAACAATTCTCTCCCTTTTGGTGGGAATCAAAAAGGGGTAGAAATCTGGTCTTCCCGATGAATTTTAAAACTAAGCTCTCCCTACACTGCCACACCAAAAACCGTGACAGCAGGAATTCTGATTTTGAAAATCAAAACAGATTTTGGGAAGAACCGTATGCATGAATGATATGATTTTGAAAGAGCTGAAAGAGTGCTTCTGCTTTAGCTTATATATGCGGAGAAAGATTAATAATAACTCTCCCTATCTATTATAATATAAGCTCAAATCAATTTTTTTTTTTAAAAAATGAAGCACCAGCTGAAATTCCGCATAACTATCAGAGCACAAAAATAAATTTTGTTTCAAAAAGAAATGCTCGATCAAGAACAACCTGCTCTGATACCACTTGTTAGGACCGAAAAATGGGAGATTAATGCAAGTGAGCGCTGCTAATGATAAATAAAAAATTTTGCGCTGCTATAAAGGAGCTACAATAGCTGATGATTCTTGAACATAATAGAGCACCGGAGACAGATTTGGTATGTAATAAAAACATGCGGAAAACACCAGAAATGAATCCTAATAGTTTAAAACGATGATAACTGTGTATGCGTGCGTGCTAATAATTAAATGCATATGTGGAATACTGTAAATAAAAGAATACAATACACTGTTGTTTGTTTATGGAAGTTCGGATATAAATATCCTACATCTCCCCTTCTTCCTTCTTCAGGAAGGTTCCACTAGAAGATTTGATCTACACCTCGTGTACAGACCCGATCCCACAGCCAGCAGCTGCAAGAACTCCTAGACTCCACCAGCCCTCGGCTGTATCACTCAGAACATGTTTAACGTCTCTGTTCAAAGACTACAGACACAGAGTTTAACGTCTTCATGCTTGGACGGGATCTGATTTTTGGGTTTGAGATTCATTCACTATACAATTTCGCTCAACTCTAAAGAATGTGAATGAATCTATGTGTGTGTGAGATATACAGTGTAAGAACAACTCTCGTAATAATAATATCTCATACAACTGGGAAATGCTCCTAAAAGAGCTGATTAGAACTCAGCAGTTGACGTCGTTGTAAGCTCCTCTCTAATGGTGGTCGACTGCTTCGTTCTTCTATTTTCTTCCCTCCGTTTTTGCACTATGCGTTGATTAATTCGTCAAAATCACTTTCTTCAACAGTGCTTCTTGTATTTATATTGCTGTTCAAATATCTTCCCGTTTGACACACTTTTCTTCCCGTTCAAATATGTTCTGTAAAGTACCGACAGGGAGTTGTCCTTGTGTCCTTTCTTTTGCAGGCTTCTGTCATCTTTTGATTTTGCTGAATTCAACGTTGCTGATTTAGCTTGTTGTATACTGTTAACGTTGCCGAATAACGTTTCTGAATTCTGCTTGTTAACGTTGCTGAATTCGGCTTGTCAACGTTGCTGAATTCTGCTGCAAGTTACTGTTAACGTTGCTGAATTCTGCTGCAAGTTACTGTTAACGTTGCTGATTCTGCTGACGTCACCGTTGCTGATCCATCTTGTTGTCTGCGGATATTGTTGACGTCATAGTTGCTGATCACAGCTTCCTCCAATAGAAATGCTGACGTCATCATTGCTGATTCCAGATTCCTCTTCACATTGACGTCTGATTCATTTACGTTTGCGCAACAACTGATACATCTTTGTGCACCAGCAGGTTCAGTTGCTCCAGCTGATCCATCGTCGCGCACATCGGAACCAACTTGCATATTTTTGCATGAGACCAATGCTACTCCCTCCGGAACGGTCCAACGAGCACAACTTTGATGACCTAAGCTGCTTTTCGGCCAAATTCCTTCGTTTAGGCCTCCGAAATCGCGTTTTACTGTTTCCAGATCTTGTTCTGCTACGGTATCTGATTCAACTTCTCTTGTTGTATTTCCAGCTAACATCTGTACACTTAGTAGAAACGTTAGAAACACAATAACACGTTTTGTGTAATTCAAAACTCAGATCTGGATCTGTTATCCAGATCCATCAATCTCTCCCTTTTTGATTTACACAAAACCTCAAATAACATATGCATGAAAATAACAATTCTCTCCATTTTTGTGCGAATCAAAATGGGGTAGAAATCTGGTCTTCCCGATGAATTTTAAAACGAAGCTCTTCCTACACTGCCACACCAAAAACCGTGACAGCAGGAATTTTGATTTTGAAAATCAAAACAGATTTTGGGAAGAACCGTATGCATGAATGATATGATTTTGAAAGAGATGAAAGAGTGCTTGTGCTTTAGCTTATATATGTGGAGAAAGATTAATAATAACTCTCCCTATCTATTACAATATAAGCTCAATTCAAATTTTTTTTTAAAAAAACTGTAAAGCACCAGCCGAAATTCCGGATAACTATCAGAGCACAAAAATAAATTTTGTTTCAAAAAGAAATGCTCGTTCAAGAACAACCTGCTCTGATACCACTTGTTAGGACCGAAAATAGGAAATAAATGCAAGCAAGCGCTGCTACTGATAATCAAAAAATTTGCGCTGCTATTATGAGGTGCAATACCTCGGGTTCTTGAACATTAAAATACTAGAGCACCGGAGACAGATCTGTTAGTAAGAAAAACATGCGGAAAAAACCAGAACTGAATCCTAAATTTAAGGTTCCACTAGAAGATTTGATCTACGCCTCGTGTACAGACCCGATCCCGCAGCCAGCAGCTGCGAGAACTCCTAGACTCCACCTGCCCTCGGCTGTCTCACTCAGAACTTTTTTAACGTCTCTGTTCAAAGACTACAGACACAGAGTTTAACGTCTTCGTGCTTGGACGGGATCTGATTTTTGGGTTCATTCACTATACAATTTCGCTCAACTCTCAAGAATGTGAATGAATCTCTGTGTGTGTGAGATATACAGTGTAAGAACAACTGTAACGCCCCAAAATCCTTAGAACCACATTATGCATTGTTCATTTTATAATGGGTATTTTGAAATGTTTATGTATGGATGATCTTTTAATTTCAGAAGATAAGTGTGACATGGCTGGTTTCAGCAGGTGACTCCAAGGGTAGTGCACGAGCAGGTTTTAAATGATTGAAAATATTTTTAAGGAGGACAAATGATTTCTTTTGGAAAAGGTTTGGTGTTTTACAAATTAAAATGAGAGGAAGGGAATTTTACCAAAATTTATAAATGTGTCATGCTTAATTCTACAAGTATCTTGCCACTAATCCCTTCCATATTTAAACATGTTTTTAAAGCAAGATCTTTATCATTTTACAAAGAAATTCTCTAGTGCTCTTCAAAATAAATTCCAGAAAAGCTCGTGTGGTTTCTCAGGGAGAAGATCTTGCAGGGACTAGTTATTGTTGCAACTCTTGACTTAATGCAAGTAAAAGCTGATTCTTGACTCACCATTTAAAGCATATATTGATGTTCTTGAGTCTCCTTGCCTGTATGTTATGTTATGTTTAGTGTTCATGTTTAAAACGATTTATACATGTTCAAAGGAAAGAAGATGGGTTCGAAAATGATGTTTTGATGTTTATGATGCTTCCAAAATGTTTTCCAGAAAGTTTGTGATGTTTTAAAGTGCTGAGAATTCGAGTTTATTCCCAGGAAGTTTATGAATGTTCTTCAATTTAGTAGTTGTAATATCAGAATTTGATAACGGTGTAATCGGTAGTTGCTAGTCGAACCATTATGAAGTTTGGTTTGATAGGCAACGGCTGATAGCATAGTTGTTGTTTTGATGTTACATACATCCAGTTTTATTCTAGCAGTTGCATTTCCTTGTTAAAATCCAGCAGATGCGTTGTTTTCATTAATTCAGCAGATGCACCATTCATCAGCAGGTGCATGCTTGTATTAAAATCCAGTAGATGCACTGTTCATCAGCAGATGCATTTTATTGTCAAATTTCAGCAGTTGCAATATTCGTTTCTAAAGTACTGTTCATTGCGACTGGTTATTCCTTGCGTCTGGTTTCTACTGTTCATCCCAGCTGGTATTAGTCTTGCGACTGATACTGTTCATTGCGACTGGTAGTTAATATTTTTCCTGCGGCTGGTCGATATGTTAATGACGCTGTTTCATTTAAAACGTACCTTGCGGCTGGTTTCTTTTAGTAAATATCCTTTCGTCTGGTTTTACATATGTTAGCGTTTCTTGCGACTGGTCGTTTAACACTTTTCTTAAGGCTGGTTGACGCGCTAACGACGTCGTTTCATTTAATATGTTTAAAAGCCCTTGCAGCTGGTTTTATCTTTGCAGCTGGTTTTATTCATTTCGACTGGTTTCTCTTGCGACTGGTCTCATGTCAATGATTATGTTTCCAAAAGCTGAATCCGATACTCAGTAAAATTTTAAAAGCGGAAGCAAAAGTTTTAAAATGATGGGACCCGAGGATTTTGAGAAAGAAGTTTTACGAAAGATGTTAAAGGAACAAAAGTTTATTTTAAGATTTATGGCAAAGATAACAGACGGTCATAATGAGAAGGGTGAGCAGCCGTCTATATATCGGTTGCCCCAATGTAAAGAAGCCAATGGCTATGAATGATATCAGTAGTCACTTGATCAGGTGCAACACGGACCTAAGGAGAGCTTCTGAGCCATAAATCTAAGGAAAATGATGTTAATGTTGAGATCTGGGTTATATTCCCTGTCTCCAAGTTATGAATGTTTATGAAATGTTTACGTATTGATGTTTCTTTAACTTATGTAATGATCAGAGGTCCACCTGGTATTTGAACTTGTTATTATTCAGGTTTTACTTGTTGAGCCCCTAGGCTCATTAGCTTTTAAAATGGCGCAGGTGCGACAGCTGAGGAGCGAACAGGTGGTGAAACGTGAATCAGCTACTGGGTGATGTGTGTTTGTCAATGGCCAACGTATTCCGTGTCGTAGCAGTCGTTGTTTTGTATCTTAGAAGTACTGTATTGAAATCAAGTACAACAGCTGTTTATTCATGTAGAAATTCGGGTGTTGTAATCGCAATTGCAAAGTTATATATTAGACTCTGTTTTTCCGCAAACAAATTTCAGCAGTTGGCGCGCAAATTAAGTGTTTGTTAGTTTTGTCTTTGTGTTTCTATTTCTTTTGAAGTTATAAGGAATACAGCTTATAACAAATTATCTTTTAGCCATTCTTTTGTTTCGAAAATTTTATTTACCCCAATTCGTGATTCCCGTGGGTTCGGGCATCCCAACATGATATCAAAGCGACGTTCCTGAGATAAACACACACACCATCAGCTGGATCAAAGTTCATCGACTGTTCCTCTAAGTTGTGAGTTTATTTTCAGAGCATTGTCTTTTATTTTAGCATGTTCTGATAAATATATGTGGTGGATTGCGGGCTATAGAATATAAGATGGCAGGAAGAAGAAGAAACAGAAGAAGTATTCCTTTAGAAGAAACCGATAGTGATAATAATACTAATATCACTCAATTGTTGTGACTGCTGGTAGAGCAAAATAATAGAGGCAATGGCCAATCTTCCAGCAGCAGGGGACCAAGTAATGATGATCCCCAGGAGAAGTTCAGACGACAAAAGCCTAAGGAATTTAGTGGTACTACTGATCCACTAATCGCTGAAAGCTGGATCAAATCCATGGAGGTCATTTTCGAGTACCTCCAAACGCCTGATTTAGATAGGCCCAGGTGCGCAACCTATATGTTAAGGGAAGATGCGATGATTTGGTGGGAAGGAGCCAAATTGTCTGTGGATCTGCTGAACCTAACTTGGGCAGATTTCAAGAAAGTATTCTTTGAACAATACTTTCCAGCTGGAAAAGGGTTTGAATTGAAGAGGGATTTCTTGACCCTTAAACAAGGAAGTTTAACTGTGCAAGAATATGCACGTGTGTTTGAAAGAGGGTGCTACTTTGTGCCATTGATTGGAAGAGATCCAGAGGAGAAATTAAATCATTTTGTGGAAGGATTGAAGCCTATGTTCAAAATTAATGTTAGGCTATCCGTGCCAAGGACCTACAGAGAAGCAGTGGATAGAGCCCTGCAAATTGAAAGGGATTGGAAGGATCTTGACGAGGAAAGGCAGTAGAAGAGACAAGCCTTTCAGCAGAAGGATCAGAGGCCATTTAAGAAACAAAATAAGAGCCAGCAAAGGCCTCAGGAGCAAAAACCTTTGCTGATTCAACCTATTAGTTCTGTTTCCGCTGGTAATAATAGGCCAGTGTGTCCTAAGTGCCAGAAATCTCATCCTGGACAATGAAGACTTGGACAAAATGTCTGCTATAAATGTGGGATGCCAGGACATATTATGAAGAATTGTCCAAAATCCAAGCAGCTGGTAACTAGTAGAGCCTACGTAATGACTGCTGATCAAGCCAATCCAGACTCGACAGTAGTTACAGGTGAAATTTCGATAGCTGGATTTCCTTCTCTGGCTTTAATAGATTCAGGAGCTACACATTCATTCATTGCGGCTGAATTTGTTAAGAAATTGCCTATCCAGCCGGAGCAAGTAATGATAGGTTATTGTGTGTCGGTACCATCAGGGGAGAAGCTGGTATCGCATGAATTGTTTAGGAGTTTAGAACTTAAACTTCAAGGACATAAGATTACTGCTGATTTGATTGTGTTGCCAATGCCAGAATTTGATATGATTTTGGGAATAGATTGGCTAACTAAGTATGGGGTAGTAATTGACTTTAAACTACGAGCAGTAGCTGTCAACCCACCAGGAAAAGAGTCATTCCAGTTTTTGGCCAAACATGTTAATAAAGTCCCTTTAATTTTATCATCTTTAGTAGCGGCTGATAGACCCCACCTGCTAGATGTGGAGATAGTAAATGAGTTTCCTGAGGTTTTTCCAGAAGATATCCAGGGATTACCACCGGACAGGGAGTTAGAGTTTTCAATTGATCTAATTCCAGGAGCTGCTCCAGTATCTAGACCACCCTATCGATTAGCTCCATCAGAAATGAAAGAACTGAAAGAACAAATACAAGATCTGTTGGAAAAAGGGTTTATTAGACCAAGTACTTCCCCCTGGGGAGCCCCTGTTTTATTTGTTAAGAAAAAGGATGGAAGTATGAGGTTATGTATAGATTATCGAGAGTTGAACAAATTGACGATTAAGAATAAGTACCCATTACCCAGGATAGAAGATCTGTTCGACCAGTTGAGAGGATCAGTAGTGTTTTCTAAGATCGACTTGAGGTCTGGATATCACCAACTGAAAATTAAGGCATCTGATGTGTATAAAACAGCCTTTAGAACTAGGTATGGTCACTATGTGTTCTTAGTTATCGAGAGTTGAACAAATTGACGATTAAGAATAAGTACCCATTACCCAGGATAGAAGATCTGTTCGACCAGTTGAGAGGATCAGTAGTGTTTTCTAAGATCGACTTGAGGTCTGGATATCACCAACTGAAAATTAAGGCATCTGATGTGTATAAAACAGCCTTTAGAACTAGGTATGGTCACTATGTGTTCTTAGTTATGTCCTTTGGACTTACAAATGCTCCATCGGCTTTTATGGATTTAATGAATAGGGTCTTTCAACCATACCTAGACCAGTTTGTAGTAGTTTTCATTGATGACATCTTAGTGTATTCTAAGACCAGACGGGAGCATTCTCAACATTTAAGAATCGTTCTCCAGATTTTGAAAGATAAGAAACTGTTTGCTAATTTAGTAAATGTGACTTCTGGATGGATAAAGTATCATTCTTAGGCCATATAATTTCTAAGGATGGAATAGAAGTTGACCCAGCTAAAGTAGAAGCTGTTCGCGACTGGCCAGCACCAAAGAATGTTGCAGAGATAAGGAGTTTCTTGGGTTTAGCTGGATACTATAGGCGATTTATCCAAGGATTCTCTAAGATTGCTGTTCCATTGACTACGTTAATGAGAAAGCAGGTGAAGTATAACTGGACAGTTGAATGTCAAAACAGTTTTGACAAGTTGAAGCAAGCATTGATAGAAGCACCAGTGTTAACTATGCCGACTGATGAAGGAAAATTTGTGATTTACACTGATGCCTCAAAGATGGGACTAGGAGCTATTTTGATGCAAGATCATAAAGTTATTTCATACGCATCTAGGCAGCTGAAATACCATGATAAGAATTACCCAACGCACGATTTAGAACTAGCAGCTGTTGTCTTTGCCCTTAAGATATGGAGACATTATCTCTATGGGGAGAAGTGTGAGATATTCACAGATCACAAAAATTTGAAATACTTCTTTACCCAGAAATAATTGAATATGAGGCAGAGGCGATGGTTGGAGCTGGTTAAGGATTATGATTGTACTATCAGTTATCACCCAGGAAAAGCAAACGTGGTAGCTGACGCATTGAGTAGAAAATCGGTAGGATTGTCGCAGCTGGTTGTTCAAAAGCCATTGGCGACTGAAATTGAAAGGTTTGGACTTGAAATAGTGTCCAGCAGCAGTAATGATGTAATCTTAGCAGACCTCTCAGTAAGATCAAATTTTGTTAAACCAAATTCGAGAAGGTTAGCTGCAAGATGAACAATTGAAGAAATGGGTTAAACAAGATAAAGAAAGAGGCAGTAGTCTCTATTTTTCAGAAGACGGAATTGTTAGATTTATGGGCAGAATTTGGGTACCCCAAGTAGAAGATATAAGAGCTGAACTTTTGAAGGAAGCACATACAGCTCCATATTCAGTACATCCAGGAAGTACGAAAATGTACAAGGACCTCCAGCAGTTGTATTGGTGGCCAGGAATGAAGAAAGATGTTGCCAAGTTTGTAGCTGAATGCTTGACATGTCAGCTGGTGAAAGCCGAACACCAGCGACCAGCTGGATTATTGAAGCCATTGCCCATTCCAGAATGGAAGTGAGAGAGTATAGCGATGGATTTTGTGACTGGATTACCAAGGACTGCTCAAGGATATAACTCCATCTGGGTGATAATTGATAGACTCACTAAGTCTGCTCATTTCTTACCAGTTAAAACGACATATGAGTTGAGCAGATATGCAGAATTATATGTTAAGGAAATAGTGAGGCTACATGGTGTTCCAGTTTACATTGTATCAGATAGAGATCCTAAGTTCACATCAGCATTTTGGAAAAGTTTGCATAAAGCTATGGGTACAAAGCTAACATTCAGTACTGAGTTTCACCCCCAGACTGATGGACAATCAGAAAGGGTGATCCAGATTTTAGAAGATTTGCTCAGGGCATGTATTGTGGATTTTTCAGAAGGTTGGGATGTGAAATTACCACTGATAGAGTTTGCCTACAATAACAGTTTCCAAGCTTCAATTCAATGTCTCCATATGAAGCTCTGTATGGCCGAAATTGTAGAACACCACTTCATTGGGATGAAGTTGGTGAAAGAGCTGGTTTAGGACCAGATATTGTAGAACAAACAGCAGCAGCTGTTAGGAAAATAAAGGAAAGAATGAAAGCTGCTCAAAGTCGACAGAAAAGTTATGCAGATAATCGAAGAAGGGAACTGAATTTTGAAGCAGGTGATCATGTGTTTTTGAGATAGCTCCAATGAAAGGAGCTATGCGTTTTGGAAAGAAAGGGAAACGGAGTCCAAGGTATATTGGACCCTATGAGATTTTGCAGAAGATAGGAACATTAGCCTATAGTCTAGCACTGCCTCCCCAGCTGGCAGCTGTGCATAATGTTTTTCATGTATCATCTTTGAGGAAATATGTTCCCAACCCTTCGCATATATTAAGTCATGAACCAATCCAGTTAACACCGGATTTAAGCTATGAAGAGCGACCAGAAAGAATTCTCCTCCGAGAGATTAGAAGATTAAGAAACCGTAGCATTCATATGGTTAAGGTACAATGGACTAGCCAGTCGGAGCGAGAAGCAACGTGGAAAACAGAAGCTGATATGCTAAGTCTTTACTGTTAGGATCAAGCGCTTACCACTAGGCCAAAAGCTATAGCTGTTAGCCAAGGTGCAACTTTATTTCCTTATAATGTGGCAGCGCAGAGTGCACCTATTATGTGCGTTAGGCTTGGGCTGTTAGGCCCATGAGCCAGGGGAGGTGCGTGTCTAACTGCTGGTGCTGTCTCAATTCCCTTAGAGATCAGTCTTACCCTTCCCCTACCGTCAGCCCTATCCCCAGCAGAGATAGTATTATCCGTTTAAGATCTGGCATCACACTTTTACAGCCCACATGGCCAAGCAGATCAAGCGGCGCAACGTCAGCAGCATGACGTACGAGAACTTTCCAGGAGGTCACCCACCCAGTACTGCTCTCACCCTTGCACGCTTAACTCAACAATCCCCCCCCCCAAGAAGTATAGAAAATGCTTCTTGGGAGACTCGAACCCCTGACCTTGCTCTGATACCAATTGTTAGGATCAATGGCTTACCACTAGGCCAAAAGCTATAGCTGTTAGCCAAGGTGCAACTTTATTTCCTTATAATGTGGCAGCGCAGAGTGCACCTATTATGTGCGTTAGGGTTGGACTGTTAGTCCCATGAGTCAGAGGAGGTGCGTGTCTAACTGCTGGTGCTGTCTCAATTCCCTTAGAGATCAGTCTTACCCTTCCCCTACCGTCGGCCCTATCCCCATCAGAGATAGTATTACCCGTTAAGATCTGGCATCACACTTTTACAGCCCACATGGCCAACCAGATCAAGCGGCGCAACGTCAGCAGCATGACGTACGAGAACTTCCCAGGAGGTCACCCATCCCAGTACTGCTCTCACCCTTGCACGCTTAACTCAACATTTACCCTTACCTATTTGGTACGTAAATTTCGAGGACGAAATTTCAATAAGGAGGGTAGAGTTGTAACGCCCCAAAATCCTTAGGACTACATTATGCATTGTTCATTTTATAATGGGTATTTTGAAAGTTTTATGTATCGGTGATCTTTTAATTTCAGAAGATAAGTGTGACATGGCTGGTTTCAGCAGGTGACTCCAAGGGTAGTGCACGAGCAGGTTTTAAATGATTGAAAATATTTTTAAGGAGGACAAATGATTTCTTTTGGAAAAGGTTTGGTGTTTTACAAATTAAAATGAGAGGAAGGGAATTTTACCAAAATTTATAAATGTGTCATGCTTAATTCTACAAGTAGCTTGCCACTAATCCCTTCCATATTTAAACATGTTTTCAAAGCAAGATCTTTATCATTTTACAAAGAAATTCTCTAGTGTTCTTCAAATAAATTCCAGAAAAGCTCGTGTGGTTGCTCAGGGAGAAGATCTTGCAGGGACTAGTTATTGTTGTTAGAGTAGATGCCCAACTAGCCAACTTGTGGCGTGTGGGTTTTATAGACTCTTGTACAAACAGTCTTTATATATGATATGCGCATTCTATTATATGGCATTCTTTACTTTCATTATGTGTGTAATGATTTACAATTGCGTTGAGTAAAGACCTAGAATGCACTAAAGCGTATGTTAGATGTGATAGTGGGTATGACGGCTATCATGAAACACATCTAATAGTCGCTGTGTATTCTGAACATGTTCCTAGTCGATTGGGCCGTCAAAATGAGGATAAGGCCGCCCGAGTTCGAGACTAGTATCTGCGATGCGAAGTATCATCTTTCATTGGTAGGGAACATTGTGATGTTCTGAGCATACAGATAGATAGTGACCTGGTGATCTATCGAACTACCCTCGTTCGGACTTTCCAAGTGGTTACCATTTGTCGAGTGGATAAGTCCGAGGTCTTGGTTGTACTGATTAGTCCTCATGACTCGAAACGT
>KQ994592.1:0-18021 GCA_001598015.1 Dorcoceras hygrometricum
ACTGAAATGTTTACGAAAATGACATTGTATATTGAAGTTCCTTAACATATGAATTGCACAGATGCCACAACACTCACGATCTGAACATTCAATTCAGAGCACCAAGAACATCACTAAGATGAATCCAGCTAAGACTCCTGTTCGCATCAGCTACATTGCACAGCGCCTCCCAGAGTTGCTCACTCCTAAGCTGTTTTCCCCATAAACAGCTCGCGACAAAAACCAGTACACCCAACTATGCAGTTCGGCTCAGAACCGTTCCTCACATATCAGCTTCAATTTCAAGGTTAAAACACAAGAACAGGCAAGAGAAGAAAGAGGAATATTACATAGAAAGCTAGCAAGGAAGAAAATAGGAAGAAAGAGGAATATTACGTAGAAGGCTTAAAACGATTTTAAGTTGGAATAATGTCATGCTCAAACAACAATGGATTGAATGAAACTGTTGTCGTTGACTTTAAAAACACGCTCAATGACAACAATTTTTAAGACACCGTTGTCATTTTTCGACATCCTTTTTTAAAAACACGCTCAAAGACAACGACTTTAATAAAACCGTTTTCGTTGCGTTAAAAACAATACCATACGACATCGGTTTTTTAATAACCGTTGTTGTTTTGGTAGAAAACGTGCTCAGCAACAATGGATTTCACCGAAACAATTGTTATAACTTAAAAAACAACGGTTCTATATAAATCCGTTGTCTATTGCACGTTGTTAAAGGCCTGTTTTGTAGTAGTGCTTGAATGCAACGGTCATATTACAATGTTCGAGTGCATCTAATTTCACTCATCATTTTATTGTAATTTTGATTGATAGTACTGTTCTAACGAAAGTCATTTTTTAGTACTGTGTAATATGACATGGGAATGTTTCTTTATTTATTCAGGAAAGGAGTTTTCTGGATAAATTCCTTGACCGGATAACTTCCTGACTTCTCCTTATCTAGTCTTTTTATCTAGATAGTCTTCTTCACATTATCTGGTCTTCTCTGCATCTGGCTCCAGATAATCTCTTTTATCTGGTCTTCGTTGCATTTGCACACTCGCATAAAGATGTAGCAAGTTTTTGTAAATGTGTAGCATTATATATCAACTTTCTTAAATCTCGTATATGAGTCTCTAGTGGATTACGTCCAAGCTCTTTGTTGTACATAATTAGTCGGGAAACATCATTGAACTCTACATGATAGAGAACTCACTTTGACTCGTTTATCGACTCCATGAGGGTCAACAGGTGGCGAGATTGAGTGAGGCCGCAATGCATGTAGAAGTCGATGCTTTGTTCTAGGATTCACCGCTCGCCTTAGTGCTTGGATATCCTATTATATCTGAGGAGATAATAGTGTGACAAAGCTATTGTCAGAGTACTAGATGTGCTTTAGAGTAAAAGGGTTTACCTAGTAGCACATGTGATGTCGCTATTTGATCTCCAAGATATATTGCATGGCTATCGAATCTATAGCGACTCTCGGTTTATCAATGGTCGTTGATTCGGTTGGGATATTTGAGATGAAGAAATCGTACTGTATGTTAACCATTACCTACTATTCTTACAAGCACAATCAGTGATACCTAGGGGCTGAGGTGTTGTTGCTAGACGTTTAACCATGATCCGATGGATAAGTTGGAAAATGTGTTTTCCGAGTCACAAGGATTTGTGAGTCTATGGCTAGTAGTATCCCTGAAACATTGAGGTTTACATAAGTACTGGTTTCCCAATTTTCAAATGGAGATTAAATTCAAAGTGTTGAGTACGGAGAAAGGAAGATTGAGAGTATGACTTCCAAAACCGGTGATAGGGAGTGGAGCTGCCATGTTTAGGATTAGTGGTCAGGAAATTTGATTTTCGCATCATCATTATATAAATTTGAAGTCTCTGATCTGCTGAAGTTCTCACTGTCTAGTCTGCATAGCTTATTTGATCTGATCTGAATCGCTCGTCTGATCTTCTACAACTCTCTATCTGATCTAAAATCTAACCTACTATTGATAATTTGATCTAATCTGTTCTTGGACTGATTGTCCTAATCTTTTCTTGAACTGATTGTCCTAATCTTCTTCTTGTTCGGTTCTGTTCGGATATGTTCTGTTCTATTCTGATTAAATTCAAACTTCTTTCTAATCTGCTCTCAATAATATCACGGATGTTCCATTCCAATTAGTTCTAAACTTATTTTTTGTTATCATCAAAACTTATAATTTTTCTCTTTAAAGAACTTTGATTCATATTCAATGTTCTCATACTCGAACATGTTAGAGCTATTTTTCGAGTTGAAATCGAGCCAAAGTTATTTGTTTGATAGTTCGCGAACCTTAGTTCAGCTAAATGTTATTATATACATTTGAAGTATTTTATGATATATGGAGCTTTTGATATAATTGTTTGAACCACAAATGTTCAATCAGTAGTTCAAATAACTCACTATATGTTCGAACATGTAGAACCAAACACTGATTCAAAAAAAAAATATTAAAATTCATTTATTTTCATTAACATTCAGCTACTCCGTTCATTTACAATTTACACTCTAAATTTCTCTGTACAAACATTTTCTCAAGCTAAGCGTACCTCCATTGCATGTATATATATATCAAATTTGCTATTATAATTCCTTATGTTACATATTATGTGTATATTACTTACATGAGATCTCATATTTCTTTATTTGATCTTTCGTTATACAACCAACCGAGATATGACAACCTCTGGTATGATATGTAAATAGTACCGTAGTATATATACCAACAGTGTGCAATCCGGATGTGCAACAGAGACGTGAAATATATCAGTATATATATATGACGGTAGGGCGACAGGGAAATCCCAGCTTTAGAATCAGTGTGACAAGATTTTGTCTCGTTTCTCAGTGTGCGAGCCTACGCAATTGGATCTCCATTGCACGCATCTCTATAAAATTCCATTTCGGAGCACTAACAATAATGCATTCCTCCCAACTATAGAGAATCGACGCTTCCAAAAGCTGCACCAGTTTCCCTCCGTCTCTCTCAATGTCAATGGCGAATCCAAGCTCCTGTTAACCATCTATTCTATGTCCGCTCGTTCTGTGTCGGCAACTTCAACTGCTGGTGAGCAAAACCCCTAACTATGACATTTTTTTGTTATCATATTTTCTCTGTTGGTTGTGCCTTTGTTTGTGATAATGCTGGGTGTGTTGTTGTAATGTGTCTTGGATCAGATCGGAGTTCGAGATCTGAATTAATTTTTTTTCTTTGGTTTTTTTTTTGAGGATGAAATGTTCATGAGATTCGCATTTTGTTCGTGGTGTAGTAATGTTATTTTTTCTTACTTGTGGCCGATGCTTTGCAGGTTTGATTTGATCTGGTGGTTGTTACAGTTGCCGATTGATTTATTCTATAAAGGAATTTGGTTGGTAATTTGGATTCGGCTTTGTTGTTAGAGAGAATTGTGGAGGATATGTGATGCAGTGTGGCTGTTGATATATGTTAGTATTGGCGTTGAAGGCAGCAAATTAGTTTGGTTGTCTTGACCTAGGATTTGATTTGGAGACTGTTTATTGCATGGTTCAGTGCATGCGTAGGTGCAGATTTAGTCTGATGCCAGCTGAGATACTCCGGGGTCTGGATCATAAGTATATGATGATTGGCTACGTATTGCTGGAGCCTGTAAGATTGATAGGTGACCAATAGCTGTTACAGATCTTGTCTTTTGCTCGTATAGTTTGAAGAGGATTGCAGATATTGGACATGAGAAGTTCTTGGTACAGTAAACTATATTTGGTTTTAGGATCTAGACCGCCTATCAACTGGCTGCTTTTGTCGGCAGTTGGTGTCTTTGTTTTGATTGCACTATTGGGATCTTCTTCTTACTCTACTACATTTGGCTCAGTGACTGACTCTGTGGGACCCGAAATTTATTTGAATCACAGAAGAGTGAAAGAACAAATATTGAGTGACTATTTGGAATTAAAAAATCTTGGACCTGACCGGGAAAAGGATGTTGATTTTTGCAGTAAGGATAGAGAGAATTATGTTCCTTGCTACAATGTTTCTGCTAACTTACTAGCTGGTTTTAACAATGGGGAGGAGTTTGACCGTCATTGTGAAGTATCTCGTGATCGACAACATTGTTTGGTTCGCCCTCCTAAGGAATATAAGATTCCCTTGACTTGGCCAAGTGGTAGGGATGTTATATGGAGCGGGAATGTGAAGTTAAGCAAGGACCAATTTCTCTCATCTGGAAGCATGACAAAAAGGTAATATCATCTCAATTGAGAAAAGGGAATTGAACTCTCAAGTTATGCTGGCAGCTGGATAAGTATTGTATAGTAGGGGATGACAGATTGCATCTGTTAATACCTCTTATAATGTAAACTCTAATGTTTTAATTTATTTCATTATGATTTACTTTTGAGACTTCTATAGGCTGATGTTGCTAGAAGAGAATCAGATTTCGTTTCACTCTGATGATGGGGTGATTGTTGATGGTGTCAAAGATTATTCTCACCAGATTGCTGAGATGATAGGACTGGGGAGCGATAGTGACTTTCATGAAGCTGGTGTAAGTGTAATGTACTGTGCATTGCTTTATTTCTTCTTTTTGTTATCACACTATACTAGGTTTTTATTACAAGACAAGAATATTTAGCCTATAATTTTTAGTTTATTTTATTTTTGCAGAATTGGCATAGTCATGTTTTAAAGAGCAAGTTGCTGTTAACTTGTTTCATCTTTGATGAATTTTGTCCTCCTGAATTCCAGGTGCACAATGTACTCGATATTGGCTGTGGATTTGGTAGCTTAGACGCACATTTGCTATCACTTAAGTTAACGGCTGTTTGCATCGCAGCATATGAACCATCTGGTAGCCAAGTTCAGCTAGCTCTCGAGAGAGGTCTCCCAGCCATCATCAGCAGCTTTATCTCAAGACAATTACCATTTCCATCCTTGTCGTATGACATGGTCCACTGCACTCAGTGTGGAATTGTCTGGGACGACAAAGGTATTTCGTTGTTTGGTATCTTGATGCTGTCCAGTCCTCTTTATGTTATACTTTTGTCAGTGCTAACTTTTGTCAATGGTTGAACTTGGGTCGTTTTTTAGATTTTCTTATCTCTGCTATTTTATTAACTCTAAAAGTTGGGAACTCTGGAATATTAATGAAAATTTTGACTTGAGTGAGGATAGTTAAAAAGGGTTCTCTGGCTGAACCAAAATATCAAGATATTATCACTTCATGTTGTTTCACTGCAAGGGTTTTAGTTTCGGTGGAGGGCTGTTTCCAGCCACATTTAAACATTGACAATAGTAAATAGCATTAAATGCTGGAACTTGGGAGACCATTATGAAACTTCAATCTGATTGCTATATTCAGTTCATTCAATAGGGTCATGAATATGTTGTAGAAGTTATTTTACATGTTAAACATGCATTCATTAGTTATATCGGTCTCTTGGGAGTCTCAACAGATGTTCTCTTAGGAGTCTTAACGGATGTTTCATGATCACATAACAAGCCAATGTTTAAACGTGATCTAGATTGCAAAACAACTGTTGAGTGAATGCTATAATGGATTTCGCCAAAGCAGCATGTATAAATAGGAGTCAGTTTACTTTGTCTGAGCGTGCTTTTACCTGATTAAATTTCAGGCTCATAATAATCTCCTTTTCTGTAGGTAAAATCTAGTCTCAGTGCGAAAATTTTGCAGTAATTATAAATTGTAGTACACACGTTGCATATTCTTAACTATAAAGTTATTATTTATGCATTTTGCGGCAAGGTCATGGCAAATATCCCCAAAGTAGATCTTGATTATCTTATTTATGCATTGCAATTCCTTACTAATACTAGCGGCCGTAGTAGAGTTGCATATTGAAGATAAATCAGAGACATTGTGATTTGAGGTGGTTGTTTTTTTAAGTTGGGTTGAAAATTGAAAAAAAAATAATATAGGTAGTCCTTTAATTTGAAAGGAAGATAAAGTGGGGAGTTTTTAAACAATTTTGTAATATATTACTTAAAAAAAGAATATAGCTATTTTTAGAATTTTAAAAAAGGATTACCAAAATACCTAAAGTAACTCCAAAATACCAAAATTTAGTTACTTTAGGTGGTTTAACTCTAACTAATAGTATAGATTGAACTGGTGTGATACTTTAGTTATAGATATTGTTTCAAAGTAATAATTATTTTTTGTGATTGCTTCCCTGATGGCAAATTTTATCTTGTAGACAAAATGTTTCTGATTGAAGTTGACAGAGTACTCAAACCTGGAGGTTACTTTGTTTTAACATCGCCCACAAGCAGGCATCAAGGAAGTGCTGTTGGGTCAAAGAAAGGAAGTGTAATTCCTTTCGAAGAATTCACCCAGAACCTTTGTTGGAATCTTTTGGCAGAGCAAGAGGAGACTTTCATCTGGCAGAAAACTGCAGACATTCAATGCTACACTTCTAGGTGAGATCCATTTCTTTCTTGATCTTGCAATGGACTCTCATATTCTCAAATTGTTCTCGTCATGCTTTTGGTTCTAAATTTTAGGAAGCAGGACAGCATTCCTCTTTGTAATGGAGAGGATGACCAATCTTATTACAGACCACTTGCACAATGCATAAGTGGTACTACCAGCAAGCATTGGATCCCAATTAAGAAGCGATTGTCTGGATCTCTGAGCTCTGCTGAAATTGAAGTTCACAGTAAGTGTTAGTATTTTAATTCCACATGAGGTGCATGGCTAATAGTGTGTCTTCTGCCCATCACCCTCTTCTTGCAAACAGTCTGTTTATCATTCTATTTCTATCTGCTTGTAGGAATTATTCCTGAAGATTTCTCTGAGAACTTGGAGTTCTGGAGATCTACTTTAAAAAAACTTATTGGTCTTTGCTTTCTCCCTTGATTTTCTCCGACCACCCAAAGAGGCCTGGTGATGAAGATCCAATGCCTCCTTACAATATGGTTAGGAACGTTATGGACATGAGTGCTCATTATGGAGGATTCAATGCCGCACTAGTGGAAGCCAGAAAGTCTGTGTGGGTGATGAATGTTGTGCCCATAGGTGAACGCAATACACTTCCTGTGATTTTTTATCAAGGTTTTGCCGCTGTCTTCCATAACTGGTATGGTTTTAGTTCTCAAATTGCCTTCACTGCCATTTATTTTGGAAATACTAATTGGCTTCCTTTTTGAACAGTATTTCATGTTTCGATCTGGCTTTTTCTTTTGACATCATGTTTCTTGGATCGAAATTGTATGTTCTAATAGTGAATGAAGTTCTGTTGAATATCATCTTTTGCTCTATATAGTATATGCTCAGGAAGGTTGATTTTCAGTGTAGTGGTGATGGGATGGAAAGTTTGGTACTTGTCTCCTCCATATTTTGCATTTAAATCCAAATTTAGAATCTTCCTTTTTTCTATCAAAGAAACATATCCTCTAAGTGATAGTTTGAATGTCTACAATCAGGAACTATTCTGATTTCAATTATATTTAAATGTAGTGTTGTTCTTCGGTTGTTCGATCTCTTAAAGTTAGACGCCAAGTATATGATGGAAATTAGCACTTGAGTTTAGCTTCATGTCTTCCATCTAAAATTTATTTCATCTTCAAGTATAGCTGCTTCCTGTTCTCTGCAATCATATTCATCGAATGTTTGGTTATGTATCTTATGATATAGGTGTGAACCTTTCCCAACTTACCCCAGAACATATGACATGCTTCATGCCAATGGACTCCTGTCCCTCCTTGCTTCAGAAAGGTGCAGTATGGTTGACTTAATTTTTGAGATGGACCGTATTCTCCGGCCTGAGGTACTCAAGAACTGTTATTTTATGCTACGTTGTTTTGATCTTTAAACTTGATTGGATTTCATGATAATATCCTATTCTTGCTTAAAAGTTCAGGATTGTTTTGTAATGTCTATCATTGCTCTGGAGTGCCTCTGCTCTCGAATTTGATATTCATGACTGGTCTTGTTGGCAGGGATGGGTTATTATATCTGATAAGATTGGTCCCATAGAGAGAGCACGTGACCTTGTTACACATCTCCTTTGGGAAGCTCGGGTGATTGATCTTCAGAATGGCAGTGACCAAAGGTTACTAGTTTGCCAAAAACCATTTCTGAGAAAATGACCCAATTTCCAGAGGTTCTCAGTTCTCACCATCTGCGAGGCAATCCATTACTTTTAATCTGGTAAAATTTTCACATTGTTGGATATTGGGCGGAGGTATCGTTCTGTGTACAAGTTTTCTATGCATTTCTTCTCACGAGTTTTCGAGACAAATTCAACCTCATGACTTCTCACACAAGTTACGTTTATGAAGATGGCTTCAGAAATTTTGGACATTGTAGATTAGAGGAACGTCCGCTGAGAAGTAGCCTGTTCAAGAAAACGAAGATTTTATTTCCACTCCCAAGAGTGAGAGTATCAATTCTTTGAATCACTTGATCTTTTTGGTTTTCATAATCATTTGATTGATTTTTGTCATTCAATCCTATTCCTGCTGTTTTTGGACTGTCTGGTGTTTGCAAGTCACAAAAAGTGAAATATATATGAAGATCACTACTCAAAACTACAGATCTTGGATTGCTATTCATTTATTCATACCTCAGAGCCTTAGAGTTATGAAAATTATTCACTCGATTGAAAGTAGTTTGCATAACCAGTGAGAGACTGAGAGTATAGTTCCGAATTGAAGAGCATAGTGTAGAGGAGGGAATGGTTCAAGGCTTGTACAATGATGTACTCAGGATTTTGATCACAGAGAGGTTGGTGGTGGGCAGAAGAGAGACTGAGTTGCTCTTCTCTCGGTTTAAGAAACGATGGCTTTTGCATAATAAATCTTTCTTTTGATGTGAAAAACAATTTATGTTTTTACAAACTAAATAATGACAAAGTAGAAAACGAATTGATATAATATTCATGATATTTGTTTAGATCATCTGTTGAATTCATTATGATAACCGATAAAGGATAATGTTGCATGAGTTTTTAGCCTAATGTAGGATGGACATGTTTGTTGGGTCCTCTTTCAACTTTAGTGATGTAGGTTTTCTATTTAATAATCTTACATATTTAATATCTAGTGGTTATTGATTATCGACAAAATAATGAGATTGTGGGGGTTTAAGAAAACAAGATAGATTCTCATTGTAAATGGCTAGAAACATGAGGGAACCAAATAGTAACAATAAGTGTCTAGTAACAATAGGATCCTAATGTATGTTTCTCATGCATGCACGTTAAAAGTATTTTAATTTCAAGTAAATTTTCTATACAAAAATATATATTAACTTAAAATTTAGAGAACTTACTGTAGATTTTTTAATGATTAGAACAATTGTTTACATATGATACTATTTGATAGGATCAATGGAATCGAAAATAGATTTAAATTAATCCCAGGAGTTCAGAAGGGGGTTGAATGAACTCCTTCGATTTTAATTTTCGAAACCTTTAAAACTGTTTTTACAAGCATGTGCTTAACTTAGATCTGAGTTACCAGATCTGAGGCTCTCGGTCCAAATCTTGTTTCTCGGTTAACAAATAATGTGCGGAAAGAAACCGATTAAACAGTTAACAATTAATAATAAAATGTGATGCAAGTAAATAAAGAGATAGGGTCGAGAATTTGTTTCTGGAAGTTCGGATCTGAAATCCTACGTCTCCCCTTCTTCCTTTTCAGGAAGGTTCCACTAGAAGATTTGATGTGTACAACTTCTGTAAACACCCGATCACTAGTCTCGCTCACAGTGAACTCATAGCAACTTCTATAACGCAGATTACCCTGCTGAATACAAATGAACGTATTTTCGAACTGCTTCAAGAAGCACGTTCGTTACAGACTCTGAACTGATTTTATAATGAATACGATACAAACAGAGTACTGTCAATCTTCTGGTTTCTTTTACAATGAAACTTGTCTACAAATGTAAACCATAAGTGAATCTCAAAGATTATATCTGATAAAGAGCTGAACGAAATGTTCTTTGAGATTTTCAAGACTGGGATTCAAAATATTTTGCGAGAGATAGCGTTTGAAAGTTGGCAGAGAGCTTCAATTGTCGAGAGAATCACTAGAGAGCTTAAAATTCACGGAGAGCTTTTCTGTTTGAAATCTTCAGCTATATATACTCTTCCATCTTCAACGGTCATTAATTGAGCCAGTAGAAGTATCAATGCATTAAATGCTCCATTAATGTTATGCAAAGGTTTGTCTAAAGTTGTCAGAGCTTTGTTAACTTTAATACCCAAAATAGGTAAACATCGTATAAACGTCCTGCAAAGTATACTCCAAATAGCTCTGAATTTGTGTCTCTTTCATCCACTTTGTCTAACAGACTTTATACGATTGAATCTCGATCGTTGAATAATTTGGAATGTATTGCCGATAAATCTGAAACTCAAATCTGTTTCGGCACTGAGATCTATACTCTGCTCTCAATTATGTAAGCTTTGCTAACTTCTTCTTTTGCGTAACTTCCCCCTTTTCTTTAACGATATAATCAGATCTGAAACTTTTCTTTTTTACATGTCTTCCCCCTTTACTTCTCTTACCATATCACTGTCAGATCTGAAATTTTTCCCTTTTACGAATCTACCTCCTTTTTCTTTTCTATACCAGTAACTCTGTCAACTGAATACCCTTATTTTATCTGATATCTGAAATACCCTGTTCTGATCTGATCTGTTAACGAAGCTTCTGTATTGAAACACTCTGATCTGTTTATCAAACCTCTGTACTGAAACTGATATAATCTGATCTGAATTGCTCTCATCTGATCTGATAAGCTATCTTCCTTTTATATACTCTGTTCCCAATCTCTCGGATCTGAAACGAAGCCTTTGTCTGATAAGCTCTGATCCGAAATTCTTAACCCGATAATTGATATTTACCCGAATACCCAAATCTGATAAGCTCTGATCTAAATGTCTCTCTTCCGTTAAACACAATTACTAACTGTCCAGATTTAATTCTTAAATTCAGTTCTTTGTCTTGTTTTCGTTATCACCAAAACTTATAAATTTTATCTTAACAATTTCCTCATTTTTGTTGATGACAAAACTTAGCAGCCTACGACTTAATTAGAGACAAAAATAAATTGCTCAAAGTCGTGCTATATATATATATATATATGGTCAAAACTGGCCAAGTACAAGAGTTTTGTACAAAGAACTGAAAAACTAAAAACTGAATTCTGCTCAAATCTTCCCCTTAAAATCTGCTCAACTGAACCAATAATTCCATCCCCTAGAACTTCTGTTTCCTCCTCCTCTATGAGATCCAGTTCCTCTTTTCCTCGGAGGTTCGCTCCTACTTCCACCACCACTTGGTCTGCTTTGATCTTTAGAAGGCTGCGGTCC
Organism: Dorcoceras hygrometricum; assembly: GCA_001598015.1. Lineage (NCBI taxonomy): Eukaryota > Viridiplantae > Streptophyta > Magnoliopsida > Lamiales > Gesneriaceae > Dorcoceras > Dorcoceras hygrometricum. The sequence continues at coordinate 11,339 of KQ994592.1, forward strand.
TCGACTGCTGCTATTTTCCCCCTTTTTGTCATCATTGCCCCTATTTATATAGGCTATGATTTCAGACAAGTGAGCGCTGAGGGTATTGAAGTTTTCTTGTGATTCCACTCGGAATTCAAGCAAATCATGTGCAATAGCAGCTTTCTGGTCCTATATCTCCTTACGAATATCATCCAGTTCCTTAGACAGAGCAGCCTTCTGAACTTGCATCTCCTTATGGAGAACATTGTTTTGAACAAGAACGACCATGTCCTGATTATCAGAAGCAGTAAGAAACGCAGTCCAAGGTTTGAAATTTTCTTAGAAAGAGCAGCCTTAAGTTCGTCTATGTGGAATCTGGTTTGCACTTGCTCAAGAGAGATCTTATCAACCATAGCTCGGAGCTGTGCAAATGCTTCTGTATAATATGTTGAAGGAACAGCAGTTAGTAAGGAGATCTGAGGAATAACAACAGTTGTCTCTTCGATAGGAGGAACATCATCAGAAGATGGGATCTCAGGAATATCATCAGTAAAATCAATCTGAGGACCACTGGAAGTACTAGAGCTAGAAGAACTCGGATTCGCAGATCGTAAAGATCTAGAACTGGAAGAATTCAGATTCGCATCTGGACGTCGCCGAAAAGCACCAAGAATTTCCGTCGGGTCTGCTTCTATATCTACAACTGGTCCTACTGCAAATATATCTATACACAAATTATGAGTACCAACTGACAGAAGTGAAAACTGTACAATATCTACATAGACTTCAGCCCACTTCCTTCGAAAAATCCTAGAGAAAGGCGGTCGAGAGTCCAGATCTTGGACTGGTTCAATGAAAAAGCACAAGGGGACAAATGCATCCACAACTGGCCTCTGCGGCAGCTGCTTCCTTTGGCAAAAAAGAGATACTCTGCATCCGCTTCTCCACCGATCTGTACCCTGTATAGCTGTCCAAGATCCGTCAATCAAAATCAGGGGCCTTACCCAACAAGTAGATTTAACACTAGAACAAAATCGCGAAAGAATTGCACCACTCTGTACATCATCTCCGCCAATCAGCTCTGAGTTACACGGTCGTGTCCACTCCAGCTTATGTTGCCTCATTTGCTCCACCAATTTTGTCAATGCAAGGCGATGAGCTTCTGAGAGCATATCCAAGACTTGAAGATCAATAGCTATAGTGGGTGTGCCGGATTCAAAATTGTTATGTCTCGCTTCCAAAAATTTGCGGAGTAACATCTCCCTGTACTTTGCAATTATATACACTCGCCTCTGAACGGCTGTCTGTAATGAATCTGTCTCAGCCCATGCCAACATTTGTTTCTCTTTAGTGGCCAGATCTGAAACTGATTGCATATCTTTCAAGCTCCACAGACTAAAAGAATGAAAGAATGAAGTAATATCCTCTATAACTGCCTTCCTAAGTTGGACAAGAAAATCAATATCTGCACAAATTAACGAAAACGTTTCATTCTCTGGATTTCCTTTTACGTTGATTTCCTCCACAAGGGGCTCCTTCCCCTTGTCATCAGCGGGAATCTGTGGAAGGCTGGCCTTGTACCAGTCAACTTCCTTGATCTGTATACCATGACCAAATCTGATCTTCGTTGGCTCCTCAGCTAGAACAGATGGCAAAATCATATCCTCCTGAATCTGCTTTAGAATATCATCAATTGACATAGACTCCTTATCAGACAAGGATGTCTCGGTAAGCTCCAGAACGTTGCTCAAGGGCTCTGTGTTCAAAGTCATTAACTTTCTTGTTTCCTTTTATCAGCAGCCTCCTTCTCCTTCTTCTCCTTCTCCTTCTCCGTCTCAACCAGAGGTCCTTTTTCATTGGATAACACCTTGAAACTTATTACTTCATCATAATTAGTGATAGATGAAACATCTATCCTGCTCTTCGTCTCATCTGTCTCTATTTCAGTAGTCTCCATCACCATTGGTTCAACGGTTTTCGTCTCCTCTTGTCAGGCCCCGTGCTAATCAACAAAGATTATTGCCAAATTAAGCAAATAATCACGGAAGCGTAAAAACAGGGCTTAAAAAATTTTCGAAGTAATTTGGGCCTGAACTCAAATCGTCATTCAAAATATCAATCATAAAAAACGAGTTAAATCAAACTCATACAAAAACAGGTAACATCAAATATCAAATCAGATACAGATCCCCAATACATAAAAACACAGGGCATCCTCTGGTTCAATACATAATACAATAATAAACTGAGACTCAAGGAAATGGGGATCGACCAGCTGGCACTCCACTCTGTCCAGCCTGATTACCTGAAGATCTTTCAAATGGGTAACACAGACCCAAAAGACACAAAAGCAGGAAAAGAAATATGAGGTCAAGCCTCAGTACGAAGAGCCATCTAAAAACAGCAAATCATGCAACATGCTATAAATCAAGTTATGAAATGCATGAGGCTGTCAAGGAATTGGATATCTAGATCAGTAAATCAACTGGAAAATCATCTCAAGCGAGCCTCTATACCACGCACAGCAAATCAGCCGGTGGAATCATCGATCCGTGATATTCCGGCCCGTCAGCCATCACAGCTCGGTGGTATTCCGATACGACAACTTCGTCAATCACCACTCCGATGATAGCGTTGGACCTTTCAGGCACGACACATCTGTCTGCCCTGGTCACAACGTGGCTCTAATCTCGGGTCAACAATCAATCAGAAGGCTCAATATGTATGCATGTATGCCAAGAAATTCATATCTGATTTCTACATGCACAATTCACGTGAAACAGAATATATCAATCAAGCAATTCATCAATATGTTTCACGTAAAGCACATAATCAGCTCACGCAGAGCTGCTCCAATTCGTACCTCACAGCTTCAATCTACCTCAACAGATTTCTCAAAGGCACGACATAACTCAGCCTAAGCAAATCAGCTTTCTCCTGACCTCCTCAACCTCGGCAGAAGCTATCCTGTACCTTATGATGGATCTGTGTAAACAGATCCTGATTAAGTTTTTAATTACACAAAACCTATTATTGTGTTTCTAACAATTCTACTTAGTGTACAGATGCTAGCTATCGAAGAAAAATGTCATGAAACAGAATCTGTCCAGTCGATGGTTTACAAGATAATGTTCACAGCTGTTTTGGCTTATCATTTAGACGACAGCTGGATTAGCAATGGAGACGTCAAAAATTGAGTCAGTTGTTCGTAATCAGGCGGAGGCCAATTTAGACCAGCAGCTGTGATATTCGCTAAAGGCTGGAGAAATGTTCGAAGAAGAAGATGAACAGTAGAAGTCTAATCGTGTGAAGATTGGAGAAATCTGGTTCTCTAAATAGTTGAAGTCTGGAACCAGTTGTGAAGAACAAAAACCAGCTGGAGCGCTAACAAGATCTGGAATCAGCGATGATGACGTCATCATGTCTAATGGAGGAAGCTATGAGCAGCAAAGATGAGTCAGCAATATCAGCAGTTGTCAAGAAGCGCAAGAGCTGGATCAGCGATGATGACATCAGCAGAGAGCTATAGTGCAACCAGTTGATGATACTTGAAGTCAGCGATAGAAAAACTATGTCGTTTGGATGAATGGATACGACAGCGTTTTGCCTTCGCGCTAAGAACCAGCAGGTACAACTCTCAAGAGAAACCAGCAGGAAGCTACAGTACATCCAGACGAGAGCTACAGTGTCATATTTAACCAGTCGAGGATGCATAGAAAACGATGTCGTTTGAATAAGTTAAAACGACAACGTTTGATCTAACCAGTCGTTGGGTAATCCAGTCGCAAGCATTTCACGACTAACGTCTGGACAACCAGCTGCAAGCATATCTTCACCAGCTGGTCAACCAGTCGCAAGCTCTTGTGTACCCAGTCGCAAGCTACAGTATATCCAGTCGACAAGAATCCAGACGCAAATAAGTTGAAGGAAATAACCAGTCGTAGTATTTGAAGATACAACCAGTAGCGAAGCAGTTGACGAATTATATTATGAAGAGTCACTAAAGCTGGATGTCAACTGCTGAGCTTATTTCAAATGTTGAAGACGATAAAAAGCCTGCAAAAGAAAGTACACAAAGGACAACTCCCTGTCGGTACTTTATAGAACACATTTCAAACGGGAAGAATTTGTGTCCAACGGATTGAATTCAAACATAGGCTTATATACGGGAAGAACGCCATTGAAGATGCGTGACTGTTGAAGTAGATGTTTGTTGCACAGTGCACAAACAGAGGGAAGAAAAATAGAAGGACGAAGCAGTCGACCACCATTAGAGAGGAGCTTGCTACGAGTGTCGACTGCTGAGTTCTTATTAGCTTTTGTAGAGCATTTCCCTAGTGTGTGAGATTCATTCATTCGAGAGCTGTGCTTACACTGTAAATCTCACACACAGATTCACTCGCATATTTTTGAGAGTTGAGCGAAATTGATTAGCGAGTGAATCAAAACCCAAAATGCAAATCAGTTCCCGTCCAAGCACGAAGACGTTAAACTCTGTGTATGTAGTCTTTGAACAGAGACGTTAAACAAGTTCTGAGTGAACAGCCGAGGGCTGGTAGAGTCTAGGAGTTCTCGCAGCTGCTGGTTGCGGGATCGGGTCTGTACACGATGTATAGATCAAATCTTCTAGTGGAACCTTCCGAGGTGGAAGAAGGGGAGACGTAGGACATTGAAGTCCGAACTTCCATAAACAAATCGATTGAGTGTTGTATTCTGTTATTCATTCAGCACTTGCATATTTATTTAGCACGCATAACAGATATCACACTAGCACATAGCAAACAGATTTCACATACTGGTTTTAACAGAAATCTGTTTGCGCAAAGTTGTTTTAAAATATTAGGATTCAGTTCTGGTGTTTTCCGCATGATTTTATATCATACCAGATCTGTCTCCGGTGCTCTGTTTTCTAAATTTCCAGAACCAGAGGTATTAGCACCTACATATTTGAAATAGCAGCGTAGCAAAATTTTTAATGTTTTGACAACTGCCCCTGCTAAGTTTTAGTAAACCGGTCCCAACACCTTAAATCTGTTAAGAGAACTCATAATTCAGCTTAATTCCACTTCAAATCTGAACTTCTAAACATCACTGCCTATGGTCAAGATTCCAGACTCTCAACCTAAGCTCTACAAGCTTAAAGCAGTAAGATCTACTCACCCAAAAGCTCAAAAGAGCTGAAGAACTAACGAATCAGATTTCTCAAGAAATCCTCGAACACCAGCTAATTCGAGCTTCTCTCCAACGTCGATTCAGACCTCCTGATTAGCATCAATCGAAAGAGCAACTCAAGAGGAGTTCAGCGCCACCAATCACGCTCAAAACAACGGCTGGAATCGGCAGAAATCTAGGGAAGAAATGTTCGGATGAACAGTAGCTATCGAGGGTTTGAAGATGGAGATAAGAAATATCGGGTGGAAAATGCTCTAAGTGTCGCTCAACACTTATATAAATAAATCTCCATACAACAGCTGTTGTTCCCCTAAATCAGACGTCGGGTAATGCTACAGTAGAAATCTTACAACTGAATCCAACGTTTCTTCTCAACGGGAACAGCCGACACCAACAGACGTTGCACTTCAACTACACAACATCAAACGACGCCGTACCAACTAATCGAAACGACACCGTAGCATCCAACAGCTGAGAACAGATCTATCTGAAAACGACCAACAGCTGAATCAAAAATAATATCAAAACGACGACGTAGAGGGACACGTCACCATCGTTGTCAACAGCCAACGCCTGGTCATAACAACACATCAAATCCCTCCCCAACTGATGACCAACACAACCAACAGCTGACACAAAGCGTTACACCCAAAACGCCGTCGTTCCAACTTATCCAAACGACGTAGTTTCATTATCCACTAAGAAATACTCTAACGAAACCAACAGCTGGTTCCTACACACTCACATCTGCCAGCGTTACCCCACAGCTGAACAAATCTCTTGCAATAGCAACAGCTGTTTTGCGCTACAACACCAGCAGTCAAACCAAATCGTTGACTTTCACCACTTAGCGTAGACATCTGATCCTCCAGCTGCTACCAACAGTTGAATTCCGAAAAACACCAAAATCTGAAACCCGTTTCAACCAATACTCCGAATCCAGAAATCTAAAAATTACAATCCAGACTTCACTACAATTACTCAAAATCTGAAATTCGAAATCCCCAAAATCTCGTGACTAATCCTATGCAAAACTGATTAATCACTATTCGAATTTCCCAATCCTCACATTCTCCCCAACTTAAGAGATTTCGTCCTCGAAATCAAAGGCAAACAGAGGGGCAGAAACAATCAAACATTCAAATCGATACACAAACAACTAAGCAAACTCGAATCAAAGCTTTGAAATTACCTGGAATTCTCACTGTCAGTGCTCAAATAGATGAGGCCAGCCTTGTCTCATCTTCTCCACCTTGACCTGCTGGCAATTCAAACACTTAGCAACAAAACCAGAAATGTCGCTCTTCATACCTGCCCACCAGTAGTGAGACTTCAAGGCATGGTACATCTTCCTCTCATCCGGATGCACACTATACCGACTACAATACGCTTCATTCATGATAGTTTCTTTCAAGTCGATTAGGTTCGGAACCACCAATCTCCCTCGAAATCTCAGACACCCATCAGAAGCAACAGAAAAATCATCAGACTGACCACTTCGGGCTTTAATCCTCAACTCATGGATATAGGATCAGTCCTCTGCGCTTCCC
>KQ994593.1:13381-37791 GCA_001598015.1 Dorcoceras hygrometricum
AGAAGTTTCTCCGAAGCCAAAACAATTTTGAGGTTTCGAAGCCAATCTTGGTAGTTCAAACCAGTGAACTTGTTGCTATCCGGTATAGCAGCAAGTGGATTTTTGATTGAAGACATTGTAATAGCAGTTTATACTGAAAATAAAGACAGACATGCATTACAGACTATTTATGAAAAACGCTAAGACATAAAACAAGGTAATTTAGTTTTATGAATTACCCTCCCACTATTTTAACGATTTCACCACCCTCTAATGAAATCGAGAAAGCAAGTTTCCTTAGTGGGTACACAGAGTTCAATCAAGAAATCATGGTACATAATAATATCAGCCAACCATGACCCCCAAAAGGTAGAGTCCAATTGCAACATGTGCAACCTCCATGTATTTACCTCACATCCAGTAAGGGTCCAATAATATGACGCCGATTACTATCACGCGTCAAGATGACTCATCAATGTTGAGTCGTGATGGACAGTCCCCTTAACGTCCCCAATAATATGAGCCAACGTTAAAGGGAGTTCCAACCGACTCCCAGCAAGTTTCAATGACGTGTACAGCTTTCCGGCATACATAACCCCCTCAATAATATGAGCCGGGCCATGTATACGGGTAGAATCGACGTACACCCATTGTTGATGGAAGGTAGAAAATTTTAAACAATATTTAAATTTTCTTAGTTTATCGAATAAACTTTTAATCTTGATATAAATTTTAAATCAAATTTAAAATTAGGGATTTTAATTTTGAAATTTGGTCTCAATAATTTTAAATCAATTTAAAAACGCGGATTCAACAGATATATATATCGCATATACAATGGGATGATCGATAAGCGAGAGCTATGCGATCCGTGGTTGCCAAGCACGGATCTAGGTCCAGTCCTAGGTGAAATGCAGTATGCAAATGCAATCCTATTATAATAGCTTCCAGTTTTACAAATCTTCGGTCTTCAATATCTTTGATCATCATCTCCACCATCTTCAAAAAGTCCTCTCACTAAGTCTAATATTTACATTTAAATAGCCATGACAAGTAGGGATACAATTTTAAAGGGGTGGGAACGGGCCATAAACCAGGCCAACTTTGAAATTGATATCAACAATATTACAACCAAAATTTGTAAAACCTAGCATACACCTAACACATTGGGCACGACTCTCGATCATCCCAAACATACTCAATTCAAATAATTGACAGAAATAAAATAATCAAATCAAATTTGATATTTTCCAACAAAATCATATTTTAAATATAAAATCATATTTTATAAATAAAATCATATTTTGTCATTTTTAATTGCATCAAATTGGACTTAAAACAATTTTAGGTCCAAAATCTCAAAAACATCAAAAATTAATTTTGGTCCGACCAAAAGGGCCCAATATCAAATATTGGCCCGAAAACCCCCCGGCCGTACGGGACAGGCCCGAAACAACCCTAGAGATCTAAAAAACAGCCGTCGAAAATCCACCCGAAAACGTCGCACGGCGGCGCACCGCCGCCCGCAAAGCGTCCGCACGGTTCGCGCGCCCCCGTGCGCAATGCGTGCGCACGGGGGGCGCCACCTGCACGCACGGTGGCGCCGCACGCTGTGCGCATGCTGCGCGGCGGCGACGAGCGAGGCGGCGCCGGGCAGGTAAATTTTTTTTTTTTGAAATTTGAAATTTGAGATATGATGCAATACAGGTACAATTTTATGTATTGACAGATCCGAGCCAAAGCTCTGATACCACTGTTGGCGCAGCGGTGGATCCGTATCCCGCTCCCGGGGCGCAGCGGAAGATTTCAAATTTTTGCATCGGGAACGGTCAATACATAACAATAATAACAAATAAACATACATAGGATGTTTGATTTGGTACCTTGCTGGCGTTTAGGCGTCTGGCTCCGACCAATTTCACGAGAAAATCGGCACTTCAACGGTTGGCGGTCGTCGTTCTCCGAATCCGGTCCACGACTGAAATCACGATCCCTTCGTCAGTCTGCACTAGAAAACGTGACGAATCTTTCACGGACGTAACCTCCTCGTCGAGACGGTCGAAACAAGTCCGACGGCGACGACAACGGACTGTGCACGGCGGCGGGCGGCGCAAAGTGGCGGCGGCCGAAGAGGAGAGGGAGAGGAGGTGGGCGGCTATGCACTAGGGTTTGGAGTTGTGTAGTGTGTCATGTAACCCTAGGGCACACATATATATAGACTTGTGATGGGCCTGAACCGGCCCAATGGGCCTGGGTCAGGCCCAATCCCTTATGAACATTCAGTTCAACTGCATCACCGTGGCTCCATCATAATCCCGATCGACGATCAGATCGGACCGATCTAAACAGTTTACAAAAGTGAGTATTATGATGCGAAAACATTTTTTCAGACCACCTAGTCCAAAATTGCAGTTTAGCCCCTCCAAGTTTCAAGGATTGTCAAACTAGCCCAAACTTTAGGGTAATTGCATTTTGAACCCTGTTTAATTTTAGGAAGTCGCACTTTCATCCTTCCTCCTCCTATGCTCAACAAATTGAGCTCAATTTCCGTGCGGGAATCGAGAAGCCAGTACTTGTGTGACCCTCAATGGTTCAGGGATACAGCTAGCCGTGGGCCCACAACAATTGCGACTCCGAAAACACATTTTAGGACTGACCCATCGGATCATGGTAAAGCGCCTAGAAACATCGCCCCATGATCCCCTAGGTATCACTGATAGTGCCTGCAAGAACCAGTCGATCATGGCTAGCGTACAGTACGGTCCTTTCAACACATATATCCCGATCAGATCAACGACCATTGGTAAATCGAGAGTCGATAGAGATCCAATAACCATGCATACATCTTGGAGATCAAATAGTGACATCGCGTGTGTTACTGGGTAAACCCATTTACCTAAAACACATCTAGTACTCTGGCCAGAGATTTATCACACTATTATCTCCTCAGACAGCATAGGATATCCACGCACAAATGCGAGCGGTGAATCCTCGACAACGAAGCATCGACTCCAACATGCATCGGGACCTCACCCAATCCCGCCATCTGATGACCCCAACTAAGTCGGGAAACGGGTCAAAGTGAAGCACCTATCACGTAGAGTCTCAATGAAGTTTCGAGTAATGAGGGCTAATCTGTACAACCAAGACCTCGGACTTATCCACTCTACAAATGGTAACCACTTGGAAAGTCCGAACGATGGTAGTTCGATATATCACCAGGTCACTATCCATCTGCATGCTCAGAACATCACAATGTTCCCTACCAATGAAACGTGGTACTTCATATCGCAGATGCTAGTCTCAAGCTCGGGCGACCTTATCCTCATTTTGACGGCCCAATCGACTAGGAACGAGTTTAGAATACACAGTGACTAGTAGATGTGTTTCATGATAGCCATGATATCTGCTATCACATCTAACATACACTATGGTGCATTCTAGGTCTTTATCCAACACAATTGTTAACATTATTAAATAATGAAAATAAAGAATGCCATAAAAGAATACGAATTTCATAAATAAAGATCGTTATACAAAGAGTCAATAAGAACCCACACGCCACAAGTTGGCTAGTTGGGCATCTACTCTAACACTCTGTACAGCGGTAGCAAGAATATTAACATCCCTCAAAACTGGTCTGTCAGGAATAAGAACTCAAAGAAAATTTCTGATATCAGCTGATTGTAGACCCCCAAATAAGTTGTATCTAACAAAAGCTGTACAAATTTGCGACCATCCCAAAGCGGTGATTGTCGACCTTCGAAAACCAAAATCAGAAACTGAATCAACAATAGCAAGAGCGCGACAGAAATTCAAAGAACCAACCGGTAGGAGTTTTCCAGAACCAAATAATTCTACGGCCTCTATACAAACATCGTCCCATCTATTCTTAAGCAATTTAAAGAATTCACTGACTGTAGGAAGTGTATCTACATAAGAAAGCTGAGGAGAAATTGCAATCGTGCTAGGAAAAATCTGTTTGGGTATCTTCTGCCAATAATCAGCATATGGTTCAATCACCCAAGAATCATTTACACGAATCATGGTACAAATCCAGCGAGAAGACTTAAAATGCGTGTTTGATCGTGCGATCACAGCACCACGATCACGATTTTTACCTTCAAACAATCTAGAGCAGTACGGTAGTTCCCACTGTAGACCATGTGATTGCATCTGTGTCTTCAGCTCCTCTATCACAAACAAATGAAGGTTGGATAACATATGTGAGACCCGAAAGCTGATGAGATTAATTTCGTAAATTAATCGGGTTTTGTTGAGATCAGATTTGAGTTGATATGCTTAGAGAAGCTATCGGGTTTTGGTTTCATCGTTTGAGTTCAGCGATCAGTAGTTAGTGCAATTATCGCTAGATGTTGGCGTTTAGCAGTGGTGACGTCAGCAGCTGTAACTGAGTAGTTGTATTCAGCAGTTGTAGCGACATCAGCAGTCGCTAAGCAATAGAGAGTGCGCTAGCGTGTTTCAGCAGTGAGTGGTTCTACGTCGTCGTTTGGATTAGTTGGAACGACAGCGTTTCGATGTAGCGCTAGGACTCAACTGTGGGTATGCGCGTATCCAACTGCTGACTGAGGGATAAGCTGTTGAGTGAGCTATCAGCTGTTGGTTAGTTGTTCAGTAGTAGGTAGCAGGTGACGTGTCCCTCTGCGACGTCGTTTGATTTAGTTGAGAGTGTTATCGATGTAAGGATTTAGCTGATGCGATATTCAGCTGTTGGTTGAGATATCAGTTGCGATAGCTGAAGTTGTCGGTGGATCTATTTTCTAGTTAGTCAGTTGTGACTATAAGTAGAGGAATTGGTCCTTGCGTTCAATTATTGTTTCCCCGACACTTAGAAATATTTCCCGTGAACCTTATCTTGTTGTGATACCCTAGTTACTGTTCACAGTAATCTTCTTCGTTTCAATTGTCGTCGGTAGATAGCTCCGACGAGAGCGAGAGTGGTAGCGTTGGACTCCTCTTGCTAAGGTGTTTCGTCTCATACCCTTTTCATAGGCAGCGGAGGAGCTAGAAGAGGATCGCAGAGACATCTCCCTTGTGTAGTCTGTTAGCATAAGCGTCGGATTTCACATCCTATCCTAGCTTGTTGGGGTAAGTAAAGATTCTGCCTTTAAGCTTTGTTAGAGCTTTTTGTGGTGATAGTAAGGTAGAATTAGCACTGGTGGAGTCGTATCTCCCAGCTGCTGTGGTTCTGAGTTGTAGTCCTTTAGCAATTGTTTGTATTGGCTTAGCAGGTGGTGGATCTGCATTGCTAGGACTGCCATTGTGGCAATCTGCATGTGCTAGGTATAATCCAGAAGTTAAGGTACGGATGTTGAGCTTTGTTACAGCTATTGGTTGAGTGTATATTATATGTGCCTTGCTGTGTATGCTCTTTTCTGTTATTATTGTGCATGCGTTATAATATCAGCTGTTGCATTTTCATACACGCATATTCAGCTGTTGAGCTCTGTTCTGCTAGCTATTCCTTGTATTCTATCTGAGCATACCAGGATGCTGGGCTTAAGGACGAGCGGGTAACTCCCGTATACCTTAAAGCTGGAGGCGCACGGGTAACTCTCGTCCCTCATCTCCCTGCTGGGACTGTTAGCCGCTATGGGCGGAGTGGGTAGCTCCCACACCTCATGAGTGGGCAACAGCAAGTTGAGCTATTGCTGCATCTGGTGCAGTATACGTGAGACGAGTGGGTAGCTCCAATATACTCAGTATACATTCCGTGACTACTGTCTTTCAGTTGTTCCGCTCCATCTGTTGAGTTGTGTTATCCAGCTGTCGAGTTGCTGTTTGAGATCTCAGCTTCCAGATTTTGGTTGTACTTCGATCTCCTGCATAACATCTGCATATTTATCTATTGCTTTCTGTTTGCTGTATTGTTGCTCTCCGTACTGGGGTTTGACCTCGAGGTCCCTCTGGGGCTGTGTGTTGTTGCCTGCTGGATGTACAGGTTTTCTAGGATTCACAGCTGGGCGTGGCTTTGATCCAGCTGGTGGTGCCCTAGGTGGTGGTTAGAGTGTCCCAGTTAGCGTATAGCATATTATGTACTAGTGCTGTCAGCCGGGGAGTGCCCTGTGCTTTAGTTTTAATTCAGCTGTAGCGTTGCCAGCTGTTGTATTGTTGCTAGTATTTGTATTTTTATACTGTTGTTTTTCGAAATGTAAACTGGGTTATTTTAAGTATTGTGTTATTTTAAATTATCTGTTTTAACCCGTCAGGCCACGCGAAAAATTTTAGCCACTTTTTATTGCTTCCGCTATGTTTTATGTGATTTATCTCTGAGTTGTGCATGAGGTCTGACATTTTTGGTATCAGAGCTTAAGCTGGGATAAGCTCGATTTCGTTCGATCACACTTGAGTGTAGGCACAGTGTTGAGTGTTTCTTGTGCATGACTATGTGATCTATGTGCTGCATATATTTTTGTGTGTTGTATTTGTTCTGTGTGATCTTATCCTGTTAAGTGCCTTCCTAGATGCCGCCTAGACGTAGGGGTAGAGGTAGAGGTCAGTTTCAAGAAGATTCTGGAGGTCAGAACGAGGATCGGCGCAGTTTTACCTCTCGTGAGCGCTATAGACAGGGTGAAGAAGAGGTTGACGAGTTGGCAGCCCGCATGGATAGCATGGAACTGGTGATGGCGAGGTTCCAGCATATGAGTCCTTAGTTTTTCAATGGGGATGAGTCTAGTGAGGATGCTGACTCTTGGTTGCAGCATATCATGGGTCTATTCAACCGTGTTCAGTACGATGATGAGCTCAAGTTGAGCTTAGCTACCTTCCAGCTGAGGAAAGGTGTGGAGCGTTGGTGGAGAGGCGCTTTGTGAGGCTCTCTTCCCACAATTATTCTAATCTCGTCTTATGGGCGATTAATTAAGAAACGAGTTACTCAAGTGAAATCTGTCTTTTTTTTTCTTTTTTTCGTAAAAACTGATTTTGTAAAAACCGAACAAATAAACAAAAGCTGCTCGTTTATTCCGCCAGATCTGGTTATTTATAAACAGAGCATATACTGTACACAATCAGTACTCTATGTTCGCTATTACAAAGACTAATCCACTAAATACAAAACCAGATTTCATCAAAGCTAGTTCTACGGGTTCAAAGTCTAAGCTAAAACAGATCTCTCGTTGTTCTCAACCTTCGCCCCTCTTCTAGGTAGTAAGCTCTCACTACCCCTGTCCAGTCAACTAGCTTCTTCCCACCTGTTGTCATGCACACATACAAAACAAAACAACAGCCGGATAAACTCCGGTGAGAAACAATCTCAGTATAATCGACATATACATGAAATAACATACAGCAGTTCATGTCAAAACTAACATATCAATCGAAAGGAAATGAACATATCGTATATCTTAGGACTAAGAACTGATTCCATCTCAAATCAATGCCATCAAGATTCGTATACGATCTTGACATGGATATCCATCTAACGAAATCACTCTGACTTCGAAAATAAGGTCACCTCAGACCTTGGCATTAGAATCAATTCATTTTCTCTTCGTATCATATAATCTCATATCAATTAAAGATCCACTACCTGTGATGGATCGACAAACATAACTTCAAGTTCTAAATCAAGAACAACAGTTATAAAGTATGTGATTTGGTGGGATAACACAAGAATTATCATTCTCGAGTATTCAAGTCCCTGACTCTCATATCAAACTATACCTCGTTTAGCTTTGTTTTTGGATTGCTTCAAATATCAAAGCTGAGACCTTGTTGTAAGGATTCCAGGGAAATTCACAGAATCGAATTCTGATAACCGTAGCAAAGTTACAAGGATTTGAATTCACTCTAATTTATAGGAGAAGGTCTCTGTTTTCTGCAGAATTCCCCATGCAATCGATATAAATTCCACATGTCATGCTGAGTAAATCGAATTCTGATAACCGTAGCAAAGTTACAAGGATTTGAATTCACTCTAATTTATAGGAGAAGGTCTCTGTTTTCTGCAGAATTCCCCATGCAATCGATATAAATTCCACATGTCATGCTGAGTAATTACATACCAAAATAGGATATGTACAGACCGCTTGAAGACAGATTCCTGTATCCACATATGGCGTCAAATAGATTTCTCAACTAGCGCTAATACCTATCAGCCGCTGTTCTACATAATCAGATGTTACTGGAGAAGTCTTACTACTGATACCAGCGTTTACTCTTAACGGAATCAGCAGCAACAACCAGCCGTTGCATTCATAAGGAACATCAAAACGACGTTGTAACTACTAATTAAAACGACGTCGTAGCGTTCCAACGACTGATTACCAAAACAACCAACAGCCGAAGTACGCTTAATAACTCAAAACGCAAGCGTACTAGACAAAACGACGTTGTATCAGGAACACGTCATACTTGCTGTCACCAACTGGTGCCAAATCCTGCTTCAATCACAACCCAACGGCTGGTCACGCCAATTAACTCAAACGGCGACGTATCAGGGATCCCGTGAATAAAGGCAAAACGACGTTGCGTTGCTTCCATGACTGAATCAGATCTCTCACAAACGCAACCGCTGATTTGCGCTTCAATCATCAGCAGTCAATACAGAAAGGTTGACCAACACGTGTCGCCTTCTCGATAATCCTTGCGCCCGTGCAACTGCTGTCAGCAGATTTCTCTTTAAGCGCTACTGTCAAATAACGAAACGACGACGCACCACTAACATCAGCGATCACACCTCTACAGTACCATTGACTTGCGTTGACATCTGAATTGCGCTACACCAGATTCTAGCATTAGCGCTACGACAACGTTTCATCATATGTTCGAGGCAATTCGCTCAACGCACCAGATTTAACCAAAACGGCAGCGTTTCACTTCCAATTACTAGGGAATCAGATCTATACCGAAATTTCACCAATTCACCTTAAAATATCAATCAGATTTCACCCAACGACGGCGTATCCTCTCTCATGCTACTAAAACACGCAGCGAACAACCCAACTCCCAGTGATAACAGATTTCTCCTGTTACTCAGATCTCTCACAAATCTGATCGTTAACTCAACATTTCCAGAACTTCCAGAATTACTCCAAATGTGAAATCTGACCCAAATTATATACGAAGCCTTCCAATTGAAAGCTGAACAACCAGATTTCTCATGCACAAATCTGAATTGCCTACAATTAAATAATCTCGGGTTATTAAATCATATAATCTCGGGCCTTACACGCTTCGAGGACCTTGGAAGAGATTGGAGTGGGGATTTTGTGGGACAGTTTCTGTGTTTCTTTTCATCAGGAGTATGTCCCGGAGTCCTATGTGAACGCTCGTGAGCGTGAGTTAACTTGGAGCAGGGTTCCATGTGTGCTAGAGAGTATGCCCGTTGGTTTTCTTCCCTTCTTGCGTATGTGCCACATGTTGCTGGCCGAGAGAGAGCGAAGAGGACTGTTTCTTGAAGGGCTAAATGAGGAGCTGTATACCTTGGTTTTGTCGAGTAAACTGAAGAGCTATGCAGAGGCTGTGGATAGTGCGATTGATATCAAGGAGGGTTCGAGGAACCGTCGGTCTCGTAGGCTGCAGGTGGCACAGAGTAGTCGTCCAGTGGTTCAGGGAGCGCAACCTTCCCAGTCATCTCAGTCGTCTCAGCCTTCCCCGCAGCAGTAGTTAGCTCAGCAGTCGGGACGCCAGAGGTTTAGGCCTCGTGGCCACCAGTTCAAGAAGAAAGGAGGTTCTAGTTCTTCTAGTACTGGTAGTTCTAGCAGCAGTGGCTCCAAGGTGGAGTATTGTGGATTTTGTGGTGGCAGGCACCCTTCGACGCAGTGCACTGGGGTGCAAGGATCGTGCAACGTTTGTGGGCAGTATGGGCACTTTGCGAGAGTTTGTCCATTATCTGGATCTCAGCAGGCTACAACACTACCGTAGGGGCATGGTGGACCGTCTAGGGGTCATGGTTTTCACCAGCAGCAGCAGCAGCAGCAGCAGCAATTGGGAAAGACTCAGTATAGGCCATTTCATCATCCTGGTCCGTCGCGTTTCGGACAGTATTCCCAGCAGCATATCGCTTTTCCCCAGCAAGCCCAAGTGAATGCCATTACTAGGGAGCAGGCGGAGGGCACACCGAGTGGGGTGATTTCATGTACTTGTCTTGCTTTCGATTTCCTGCCCTGGTCCGTCGCGTTTCGGACAGTATTCCCAGCAGCATATCGCTTTTCCCCAGCAAGCCCAAGTGAATGCCATTACTAGGGAGCAGGCGGAGGGCACACCGAGTGGGGTGATTTCATGTACTTGTCTTGCTTTCGATTTCCTGCACGTGTGTTGTTTGACACCGGTGCATCGCGTTTATTGTTGATGCTTTTGTGCTTGAGCGTGGTCTGTGTACCACTGTGTTGCACGATGTTGTTTCGGTTGTAACTCCCGCTGGCGCTAGCCTACTCTCCCAAGAAGTTGTATTGGACGGCATTCTTAGGTTCGGTGAGAACGTTCTAGTAGCGAACCTGATTAGGATAACGTTGTGGGATTTCGACTGTATTTTTTGTCCAGTTATAGGGCCTCCGTGGATTGCTTCCATGGGTTTGTGCGGTTTAGGCCTCAGCTTGGCGAGAAGTGGAACTTCTATGGCCACGATTCTCAGTCGAAGATTCCGTTGATCTCAGCGATGGAGATTTTTAGCCTGCTGTCAGCAGAGAACGCTGGTTTTATGATTTAGGCGTTAGACGCATCTTCTTCGTAGTGTGTTCATCTTAGTGACATTCCAGTGGCGCGTCATTTTTCCGATGTGTTTCCGGAGGAGATTCCTGGTTTTCCCCTGAGGAGGGAAATTGACTTCAGCATTGAGTTGGTGCCTGGCACAGCTCCAATTTCTCGTGCATCGTATCTCTTAGCGCCTGCTGAGTTGAGAGAGCTCAAGGTGCAGCTGGATGATTTGCTGGAGAAAGGCTTTATTAGGCCTAGCATGTCGCCTTGGGGAGTGCCTATCTTGTTTGTTAAGAAGAAGGATGGCACAATAAGGATGTGCATCGATTTCCGCCAGCTGAATAAAGTTACCGTTAAGAATAAGTACCCGTTGCCTAGGATCGATGACTTGTTCGATCAGCAGCAAGGCTCTGCTGTATATTCAAAGATCGATCTACGTTCGGGGTACCATCAGCTGAGGATAAGAGATCAAGATGTTGCGAAGACTGATTTTCATACTAGGTCGGGCATTTTGAGTTTCTGGTTATGCCTTTTGTATTGACGAATGCCCCAGCAGTTTTCAGGGACTTGATGAGTAGGGTCTTTCGAGAGTTCATCGATCAGTTTGTGATAGTGTTCATCGACGAAATCTTGGTGTATTCGAAAACTCCTTTGGAGCACAAGGAACATTTGAGAGTTGTTCTTCAGACTCTTAGAGACTCGCAGCTGTACGCTAAGTTTTCTAAGTGTTAGTTTTGGCTGGATCGTGTTGTGTTTTTGGGTCACGTTATTTCAGCAGAGGGGATTTCAGTTGATCCCAGTAAGGTAGAAGCTGTTGTCAGTTGGGAACGCCCCAAGAGTGTGATGGAGGTTCGTAGTTTCTTGGGTCTGGATGGCTATTATCGACGTTTTATCGAAGGACTTTCTAGCATAGCTAATCCAATGACAAAGTTGACCCAAAAAGCAAGCGTTTTGTTTGGACTGAGCAATGTGAGAACAGCTTTCAGTTGCTCAAAGAGAAGTTAACATCTGCGCCTGTGTTAACCTTGCCGTCTGGTTCAGGTGGTTACGTGGTGTGTTTAGATGCCTCGCTCAATGGATTGGGCTGTGTGTTGATGCAGCATGGTCGAGTCAGTGCTTATGCTTCGCGGCAGCTGAAACCGCATTGAGACTCGATACCCAGTTCATTATTTGGAGTTATCAGCTGTAGTTTTTTCCTTGAATATTTGGCGTCATTACTTGTATGGCGAGCAGTTTGTTGTGTATTCAGACCACAAGAGCCTTCAGTATTTGTTTTCGCAGCCAGATTTGAATATGAGACAACGTAGATGGATGGAGCTGCTTAAGGATTTTGAGTGTGAGATCCAGTACCAGCCTGGGAAAGTGAATGTAGTTGCTGATGCATTGAGCAGAAAGGCTCAAGGTGCAATGCTGGCATCGTTGTATTCTTCTAAGGACCGTGAGCATCTTAGCACTACTGGTTGGCGGTTCTACCCAGCTGAGGATTTCGTTGTGGTTTCCTCTTTTCAAGTTGAGCCACAGGTTGTTGCGAGCATTAAAGCTGCTCAAAGGACAGATCCTTCCATCCATGAGCTAAAGCTGAAGGTAAGAGCTGGACAGCTTGAGGACTATTCTGTTTCGTCTGATGGTTGTTTGACGATCCGTGGCCGGCTGGTTGTGCCAAACCTCATAGACTCGAAGGAACAGATCTTGAGAGAAGCGCACTGCAGTAGATACAATGTTCATCCTGGAGTGAGGAAGATGTACCAAGCGCTGAAGCCTCACTTATGGTGGGCTGGATTGAAGAGTGATGTTGCTGATTTTGTGGCCAAGTGTCTGAATTGTCAGCAAGTTAAGGCTGAAAGGATGAGACCTGGTGGTCTATTGCAGAGTCTGGAAGTGCCCCAATGGAATTGGGAGCACATAGCAATGGATTTGGTGACCCATCTGCCTCGTTCCAGCAGAGGGTGCGATGCTGTTTGGTTGGTTGTAGACAATTTTCAAAGTCTGCACACTTCATTCCCTATGGTATGATGTTTTCTTTGAAGAAAATGGCGAAGCTGTACATAGATTTTGTAGTACGTCTGCACGGTGTGCCTGTTTCGATTGTTTCAGATCGAGATCCGAGGTTTACTTCCAGGCTTTGGAAGAGTTTGCAAGCAGCTTTGGGTACCAGGTTGGCTATGAGTACAGCATATCACCCTCAGACAGATGGCCAATCTGAGCAAACTATCCAGATTTTGGAGGATATGTTAAGAGCTGTTGTGATGGACTTTGGTGGTAGCTGTCAGGATTCACTGTCTTTAGTAGATTTTTCCTATAATAACAGCTACCAGGTGACGATTGGCATGGCACTGTTTGAGGCGTTATATGGCAGGAAGTGCAGATCGCCTGTGTATTGGGAAGAAGTGGGGGAGAAGCAGCTGTCTTCTCCAGAGTTTGTGCAGCAGATGAGAGATCATGTGGATCTAATCCGTCAACGTATGAAAGCTTCACAATATCGCCAATCCAGCTATGCGAATAAGAGGAGTAGGCCTTTAGAGTTTCAGGTTGGTGATCGCGTTTTCCTTAAAGTTTCCCCTTTCCGAAGTGTGATGCATTTTGTTCTGAAGGGTAAGTTAGCTCCTCGTTATGTTGGTCCTTATGAGATCTTAGAGAGGATTGGCTCTTTAGCTTATCGACTGTTGTTTCCAGCAGAATTTTCTTCTCTACATGATGTCTTTCATGTTTCCATGTTGAGGAAGTATGAGCCAGATCCCTCTCATCTGTTGGGAACAGACGAGGTTGAGCTTGATCAGACTTTGAGTTACGTTGAGTATCCCTTGCAGATCTTGTATAGGAAGGAGAAACGGTTGACGAATAAAACCATTCCGTTGGTGATGGTTCAGTGGAGCAAGAATGGTAGAGAGAAAGCTACTTGGGAACTGGAAGAGAAGATGCAGCGTGAGTGGCCGCATCTGTTTGAGTAGATGTTGCTTTTGTTCCAGAAGTTGGTTGCTTGTGTTTCTTTCCCCAGTTATCTTGAACTCTTGTTTTGGAGTTGATCGATTTCGAGGACGAAATCCTGTTTTAGTGGGGGTAGAGATGTGAGACCCGAAAGCTGATGAGATTAATTTCGTAAATTAATCGGGTTTTGTTGAGATCAGCTTTGAGTTGATATGCTTAGAGAAGCTATCAGGTTTTGGTTTCAGCGTTTGAGTTCAGCGATCAGTAGTTAGCGCAATTATCGCTAGATGTTGGCCTTTGGAGTTGATCGATTTCGAGGACGAAATCCTGTTTTAGTGGGGGAGAGATGTGAGACCCGAAAGCTGATGAGATTAATTTCGTAAATTAATCGGGTTTTGTTGAGATCAGCTTTGAGTTGATATGCTTAGAGAAGCTATCAGGTTTTGGTTTCAGCGTTTGAGTTCAGCGATCAGTAGTTAGCGCAATTATCGCTAGATGTTGGCGTTCAGCAGTGGTGACGTCAGCAGCTGTCGCTGAGTAGTTGTATTCAGAAGTTGTAGCGAGATCAGCAGTCGCTGAGCAGTAGAGAGTGCGCTAGCGTGTTTCAGCAGTAAGTGGTTCTACGTCGTCGTTTGGATTAGTTGGAACGACATCGTTTCGATGTAGCGCTAGGACTCAGCTGTGGGTTTGGGCGTATCCAACTACTGACTGATGGATCAGCTGTTGAGTGAGCTATCAGCTATTGGTTATTTGTTCAGCAGTAGGTAGCAGGTGACGTGTCCCTCTACGACGTCGTTTGATTTAGTTGAGAGTGGTATCGACATAAGGATTTAGCTGATGCGAGATTCAGCTGTTGGTTGAGATATCAGTTGCGATAGCGAAAGTTGTCAGTGGATCTGTTTTCTAGTTAGTCAGTTGTGACTATAAGTAGAGGACTTGGTCCTTGCGTTCAATTATTGTTTCCCCGACACTTAGAAATATTTCTCGTGAACCTTATCTTGTCGCGATACCCTAGTTACTATTCACAGTAATCTTCTTCGTTTCAATTGCCGTCGGTAGATAGCTCCGACGAGAGCGAGTGGTGCGTTGGACTCCTCTTGCTAAGCCGTTTCATCTCATACCTTTTTCGTAGGCAGCGGAGGAGCTGGAAGAGGATCGCAGAGACATCTCCCTTGTGTAGTCTGTTAGTATAAGCGTCGGATTTCGCATCCTATCCTAGCTTGTTGGGGTAAGTAAAGATTCTGCCTTTAAGCATTGTTAGAGCTTTTTGTGGTGATAGTAAGGTAGAATTAGCACTGGTGGAGTCGTAGCTCCAGCCTGCTGTGGTTCTGAGTTGTAGTCCTTGAGAAATTGTTTGTATTGGCTTAGCAGGTGGTGGATCTGCGTTGCTAGGACTGCCATTGTGGCAATCTGCATGTGCTACGTATAATTCAGAAGTTAAGGTACGGATGTTGAGCTTTGTTACAGCTATTTGTTGAGGGTAGATTATATGTGCCTTGCTGTGTATGCTCTTTGCTGTTATTATTTTGCATGCGTTATAATATCAGTTGTTGCATTTGCATACACGCATATTCAGCTGTTGAGCTCTGTTCTGCTAGCTAGCTATGCCTTGTATTCGATCTGAGCGTACCAGGATGCTGGGCTTAAGGACGAGCGGGTAACTCCCGTATACCTTAAATCTGGAGGCGCGCGGGTAACTCTCGTCCCTCATCTCCCTGCTGGGACTGTTAGCCGCTATGGGCGGAGTGGGTAGCTCCCACACCTCATGAGTGGGCAACAGCAAGTTGAGCTATTGTTGCATCTGGTGCAGTATATGTGAGACGAGTGGGTAGCTCCAATATACTCAGTATACATTCCGTGACTACAGTCTTTCAGTTGTTCCGTCGAGCTGTTGAGCTGTGTTATCCAGCTGTCGAGTTGCTGTTTGAGATCCCTCAGCTTCCAGATTTTGGTTGTACTTCGATCTCCTGCATAGCATCTGCATATTTATCTATTTCTTTCTGTTTGCTGTATTGTTGCTCTCCGTACTGGGGTTTGACCCCGAGATCCCTCTGGGGCTGTGTGTTGTTGCTGCTGGTTGTACAGGTTTTCCAGGATTCACAGCTCGGCGTGGCTTTGATCCAGCTGGTGGTGCCCCAGGTGGTGGATATAGTGTCCCAGTTAGCGTATAGCATATTATGTACTAGTGCTGTCAGCCGAGGAGTGCCCTGTGCTTTAGTTTTAATTCAGTTGTAGCGTTGCCAGCTGTTGTATTGTTTCTAGTATTTGTATTGATGTACTGTTGTATTCGAAATGTAAACTGTGATTATTTTAAGTATTGTGTTATTTTAAATTATCTGTTTTAACCCGTCAGGCCAAGCGAAAAATTTTAGCCACTTTTTATTGCTTCCGCTATGTTTTGCGTGATTTATCTCTGAGTTGTGCATGAGGCCTGACAACATATTTAGCACTTTCAAATCAATGGCTGAAGAGGGATGTCCGAGAACAAAATTAGTCGTTCTGGTCTCCAAAAACTTCCGGAACAGCAGTTCTCTGTACTTGGTAAGTATGAACATACGCCTCTGAAGCGCAATTCTGGTAGAATCTGTTTCTCCCCAAGTTAAAACCTATTCCTCCTTCGCATAAATATCTTCTATTTTCAGCGCGGCCATCTTTTTGAAACTGAAAGAATTAAAGAATTGTTCAACCTCATCAATAACCTGTTCCCGCAGCTATGTACAAGTACCTCAATATTAGCACAAATTAACGAAAAAATTTCCTTGGCTGGATTGCCTTTGATCGGGCCTCTTTCCTGGAGGGGTGCCTTCCCCTTAGCAGCAGCAGAAATCTTGGGAAGACTGGCCTTGTACCAGTCTCCTTCATTGACTCCCCTGATGGTTATGCTCGTTCCAAACTGTATTTTGGTTACTTCTCCAATAGTAGAAGGCAGTGAGCAACCACCTGGAATTGTAGACAAAATTTCTTCTAGGGACAAAGACTCATCATTAGTTCTCTCAACTATTATATTATCAGACTTTGTGTCCACGGGGTCTGCCAATACTGTTTCCATTTCTATTCCCTCAGCAATCGCTGATTCGACGAAATCCGCTTGCTCCATCTGTGCAGTTGCCATAATTACTTCTTCAATAATGGTGTCGGCATCATCATCAGATGTCGGTGCCTTCTGTACAACCACAGCAGTCTCCACAGCAGACTCCTTTTCAATAAATTCATCATCAGAATCAGCAGTCATCCTCAGCTTTCTCTTAGGAGCGCAGGAGGATTAGCGTCTGGCATAACAGAAGTAGGATCAACAATTTGAATAGGTTCAGCATCTAGTGCTACTGAGACGATAGCCAGATCTTTTTCTTTGGACACAGCTTTCCCAGAAGACCTTTTCTTTTTGGCAACAGGGGCCTTAGACACAGCAGCTGGTCGCTTCTTTGACACAGACTTCTTCTTAACAATATCCACTGCAGCCACGTCTGACTCATCTGTTTCACCACGAGCGTCAATTGTTTTATTCGTGGTAACATAAGTGTTTACCGTCTTTTCACAGAGAATTTTCAAAGGAGGGAAAGTCTTCGCCTCTCCCAGAGTAACAGCAGGGCCGCCCTTCAGAAGAACACAAATTTGGGCAGCAAACCCCTTGGCTCTTTTGGTGGTTCTATCCACCATTTCCTTCAAGACCTCAAACAAAATTTCGCTCCAGTTGACCTTAACCCCGAAATGAATAGAAGTCATCATCAAAAATCTTTCGTGGGTTACAGCATCAAAGGAACCCGCTTTCACAGTAATGGATTTTGCCAAGATATCGTTCAACAAACGAAACTCATATTTCAGCTGTCGGGCCTCGTGCTCTAAACAGACAAACACATGCGGAAGCTTATCAAAAAGTGGGTAAAATTTTTTGCTTTTAGGCCCGACGGTTTAAAACATACAATTTAAAATAATGCGATACTCAAATATATATATATCCCAGTACGAAAACCAACATAACAATGCAACAACCAAGTATAGCAACAATACATGTATCATACTCCAAACACTGGATACAACGACAAAGCACAGGGCATCCCCTGGCTAATAATACTGATACATAAATATATGCTATACGCAACTGAGATACTCAACCACCTCCTGGGGCACCTCCAGCTGGACCTGCACCACGTCCAGCAGTATGACCTGGACAACACAACAGGCAAGGAAAACAAACCAAGCCCCAAAGGGACATGGGGTCAAACCCCAGTACGGAGAGCAACTATAAATCAGCAATAAGCAGCAAGAATAAAATGCAGATGCTATGCATGAAATGCTAGACAACAACAAAGGACTCCAACTGGAAAGGAAGTCAAGGAACTCAATACACAGCTCAACTGAATCTGCAACAAACGATGGCCACTAGGTGTGTTCCAAGTGTGGTAGCTAGCCACTCGCCGGGACACAACACCCGAATACCAGATGCATCAAACAACTCGGCCTGCTGTTGCCCAACCTATGAACTGTGGTAGTTAGCCACTCGGCGCATAGGGGCTAACATAACCCAGCAGGGAGATGAGAGTGCGGTATTGCCGCTCGTCCTCGCATCCTGGTAAGAAACAGAACAAGAACGACGAAACGATGGCAATAAAACTGGAATGAGATGCAAATATGTGTATGAACATGCTGGAAATGACAAGCATATCCACATATGCGAAAGCAATAGCAACATCAGCAAGTACATATCACATAATACACGGTCATCTCATAGATCGGCAGCCTCAACAGGCAAATAAACACATAAGCCAGCAAAGCCATCTCACAATTCATCCAAGCCGACACCTTGCTGTAATTTATAAGCTCAACCCGTACCTTAATTCCCACAAGAAACAAAGCAAGTCACGGCCTGCACAAATCTGCCAAAACACACGATGCACAGATTAAGGGAAAAGCAACCAATCTCACGGCCAACTCACTAATTCTCACGGCCAATAATTCAAATGTTCAAACCAGCCTTCAACCCTACCCAAACAACTCACAGGAAGCTTAAAACATCGCCAAGAACAAAATCCAAACCGAAAATCGAAAGGCTACCTGCAACGACGCAACGCGAACACACAGTAGCTTCGAGCTTCCGATTCAGCCAACTAAAGCTTCCAAAATGGGTACGAGAAGAAAGAGATTTCCAAGGGGAGTCCAACGCTACCTCGAACGTGAAAAATGGTGGCCGGAATCAACGGGAATCGCCGGATAAAGATCACGGTGAATAGTGACCAAGGGTTGAAGAACAGAGAACGAAGTCGGGAAAAATCTCTAAGTATGGAATATGTTTTTCTCAATAATTGAAGACCAATGCTCCAATATATACACGCGAGAAATCTGGATAAAATGCCACCGACAGAAACATCTTTCAAGATTTCTAATTTGCACAACAGATCCCACAAAAACCAACGCATGCGCTAAACTACGGTGAAATCTGGTTTCTCAAGCCAACCACAACGCTTGCACTAACACACGGTGAAATCTGGAAATTAAACACAACGCTCAAACAAAACCGCGGAGAAGTCTTCTTACGTAAGCAAGTCTGGTCACTACACTAGTCGCGCGCAACACAACGGGAGAAATCTGCATACGTCATCAAATCTGGTCCAATCGCCAAACGTTGAAACACGCTACAGGAGAGTTGACCAATCGTTGACACCTGTTCTCACAACTCGCAATACACAAACAGATCTCATGCAAAACAGATCTCTCGCAAAAACAGATCTCTCGCAAGCGCCAAGAAAACTACGCCGTTCTTACTTATCCAAACAACAGCGTTTCAAGCCTTAACAAAAACGCGCTAGAACCAGATCTCACACCTTAGCGCAAAAACAGATCTCTCAAGCAGACCTCACGCAACGCTAAACCAGATCTCACAAAACGACAGCGTTTCAAGCAAAACACGCTACAACGTTAAGCGTCCAGATCTCTCCAAATTTCGAACAGATCTCTCAAACCAGCAACACTTACGTCATCCACACAACGATAACTCACGCTGCTGACGTCATCAAATCTGCCACCAGATTTCACCAAAATTCCAACACAGGCCAAGATTTCAAGATAACTGAGCAAACAGTTTACAACATCTAGGGAAGAAATACAAACAAAAACTGCAACCTACTGGGAAATATAGCCCAACGGCTACTCAAACAGATGCGGCCACTCGCGCTGCATCTTTTCTTCCAGCTCCCAAGTAGCTTCTTCCCTACCATGCTTGCTCCACTGCACCATTACCAAAGGAATGATCTTATTCCTCAACTGTTTCTCCTTTCTGCCAAGGATTTGCAAAGGATATTCCTGATAACTCAACGACTGATCTAGCTCTACCTCGTCAGTTCCAAGTACATGAGATGGATCTGTCTCATATTTCCTCAACATCGACACATGAAACACATCGTGAAGAGAGGACAACTCTGTTGGCAACAACAACCGATACGCTAAAGGGCCAATCCTCTCGACAATCTCATACGGACCAACGTAACGAGGGGCTAACTTTCCCTTGCGTCCAAAGCGCATCACACTACGAAACGGAGAAACCTTGAGAAATACACGATCACCAACCTAAAACTCAAGAGGTCGACGCCTCTTATTCGCATAACTGGCTTGGCGATCCTGGGCAGCTTTCATCCTTTGTCGAATAAGATCCACATGATCTTTCATTTGCTGCACAATGTCAGGGGCAGATAGCTGCTTCTCCCCCACTTCTTCCCAACATACCTGCGATCTGCACTTTCTGCCATACAAAGCCTCGAAAGGCGCCATGCCAATCGTCACTTGGTAGCTGTTATTATATGAAAACTCGACCAAAGACAACGCGTCTTGCCAGCTACCTCCGAAATCCAACACAACAGCACGCAACATATCCTCCAACGTCTAGATAGTTCGCTCAGATTGGCCATCTGTCTGGGGTGATACGCGGTACTCATACCCAATCTAGTGCCCAAAGCTGTTTGCAAACTCTTCCAAAACCTGGAAGTAAACCTCGGATCTCGGTCAGACACGATTGAAACAGGCACACCGTGCAATCTAACAACAAAATCAACGTACAGCTTTGCCATCTTCTTCAACGAGAAGGTCATCCCATAGGGAATGAAGTGTGCAGACTTAGATAAACGGTCTACAACTACCCAAACAGCATCGCATCCTCGGCTGGAACGAGGAAAATGCGTCACAAAATCCATCGCAATGTGCTCCAAATTCCATTGGGGCACCTCTAAACTCTGCAACAGACCACCAGGTCTCATCCTTTCGGCCTTAACCATCTGGCAGTTCAAACAACGAGCGACAAAACCAGCAACATCGCTCTTCAGGCCAGCCCACCAAAAATGCGGCTTCAAAGTATGGTACATCTTCCGTGCACCAGGATGAACACTATGTCTGCTACAGTGCGCTTCTCGAAGGATCTCCTCCTTCAAATCAATCAAATTGGGCACAACCAACCTACCCCGGAAACGCAAACAACCATCGGACGAGACAGAATAGTCCTCAAGTTCGCCAGCCCTAACTTTCATCTTCAACTCGTGGATAGACGGATCGGTCCTCTGAGCTGCTCGAATGCTGGAAACAATCTGCGGTTCCAATTGGAACGATGAAACCATCACACAATCTTCAGTCGGGTAAAATCTCCAACCCGTAGTGTTAAGATGCTCTTGGTCCTTGGAGATGTACACACCTCTAAACTCTGCAACAGACCACCAGGTCTCATCCTTTCGGCCTAACCATCTGGCAGTTCAAACAACGACCGACAAAACCAGCAACATCGCTCTTCAGGCCAGCCCACCAAAAATGCGGCTTCAAAGCATGGTACATCTTCCGTGCACCAGGATGAACACTATGTCTGCTACAGTGCGCTTCTCAAAGGATCTCCTCCTTCAAATCAATCAAATTGGGCACAACCAACCTACCCCGGAAACGCAAACAACCATCGGACGAGACAGAATAGTCCTCAAGTTCGCCAGCCCTGACTTTCATCTTCAACTCGTGGATAGACGGATCGGTCCTCTGAGCTGCTCGAATGCTGGAAACAAGCTGCGGTTCCACTTGGAAAGATGAAACCATCACACAATCTTCAGCCGGGTAAAATCTCCAACCCGTAGTGTTAAGATGCTCTTGGTCCTTGGAGATGTACAACGAGGCAAGCATCTCACTAGCCTTTCTGCTCAAAGCATCAGGCACTACGTTCGACTTCCCGGGCTGGTATTTAATCTCACAATCAAAGTCCTTAAGCAGCTCCATCCACCGACGCTGTCTCATGTTCAAGTCAGGCTGCAAGAACAGATATTGCAAACTTTTGTGGTCGGAGTACACCACAAACTGCTCGCCATACAGGTAATGACGCCAGATCTTTAACGCAAAGACCACCGCTGCTAACTCCAAATCATGAACTGGGTAACGAGTCTCGTGCGGTTTCAACTGTCGCGAGGCATACGCAATGACTCTACCATTCTGCATCAACACACAACCCAATCCATTAAGCGAAGCGTCAGAACAAACAACGAAACCACCTGAACCGGACGGCAGAGCCAGAACAGGCGCAGTAGTCAACTTTTCCTTGAGCAGTTGAAACGCATTCTCACACTGCTCAGTACAAACAAACCGCTTATCCTTCTGGGTCAATTGGGTCATCGGCTTTGCTGTACTGGAAAATCCTTCAATGAAGCAACGATAATAGCCAGCCAGACCTAAGAAACTGCGAATCTCAGACACATTTCTCGGTCGCTCCCAGTTCAAAACAGAATCCACTTTACTGGTATCCACAGAAATGCCATCCGCTGAAATGACATGGCCCAGAAATACCACACGTTCCAACCAGAACTCGCACTTGGAGAACTTTGCATACAACCGCTGCTCTCTCAACCTCTGATGAACCATCTCCAAGTGCTCCTTGTGCTCCCTCGGAGTATTCGAGTAAACCAATATGTCGTCAATAAAACAATCACGAACTGATCTATGAACTCTCTAAAAACCCGGTTCATCAGATCCATAAAGACTGCAGGCGCGTTTGTCAACCCAAACGGCATCACCAAAAACTCAAAATGTCCGTACCTCGTACAAAACGCAGTCTTCGCGACATCTTGTTCCCTCACTCTGAGCTGATGGTACTCGGAACGAAGATCAATCTTAGAATACACCACAGAACCCTGCAACTGATCAAACAGATCATCTATTCTCGGTAACGGGTACTTGTTCTTGACAGTTGCTTTATTCAACTGGCGAAAGTTAATGCACATCCGCATTGAGCCATCCTTCTTCTTCACAAACAAAATGGGCGCACCCCACGGTGACATACTAGGGCGAATGAAACCCTTCTCCAGCAAATCATCTAACTGTACCTTGAGTTCTCTCAACTCCGCATGCGCCATACGATATGGGGCACGAGAAATCGGAGCTGTGCCAGGCACCAACTCTATGCTGAAGTCTATCTCCCGCCTCGGAGGAAAACCAGGAATCTCCTTCGGAAACACGTCGGGGAAATGTCGCACCACGGGAACTTCACTAAGCTGAACAATAGAAGAAGAAGACGCATCCAAAGCGTAAATCATAAAGCCAGCATTCCCCAGAGACAACAAACTAAACATTTCCATCGCGGAAACCAACGGAATCTTCGATCTAGAGTCCTGGCCTTAGAAGTCCCACTTCTCGCCAGACAAAGGCCTAAAGCGCACAATCCCATGGAAGCAATCCATGGAGGCCCTGTAGTTGGACAGCAAATCCATCCCAACTATGCAATCGAAATCCCAAAGCATCAAACGGATCAAATTCGCTAACAAGGAATGCTCACCAAACCGCAACACACCATCCAACAAAATCTCTTGCGAGAACAGGCTCACACCACCGGGGGTAGAAACAGAAACAGCATCACGCAAAGGGATGGTACACAAACCATGCTCAAAAACAAACGAATCAAAAATAACCGAATGCGATGCACCGGTGTCAAACAACACACGAGCAGGAAAGTCAAGAAACAGCATCACGCAAAGGGATGGTACACAAACCATGCTCAAAAACAAACGAATCAAAAATAACCGAATGCGATGCACCGGTGTCAAACAACACACGAGCAGGAAAGTCAAAGACAAGACATGTACCTCCAATCACCCGGCTCGGTGTCTCCTCGGCCTGCTCCCTCGTGATGGCGTTAACCTGAGCATGCTGGGGTCCTGGAAAGAAAGGCTGAGACGACTGTCCAAAACGCGAAGGACCAGGCTGCTGAAACGGCCTGAACTGAGTCTCACCCAGACGGGGCTACTGAAACTGCTGAGAACGACCCCTAGACTGACCTCCACGACCTTGAAGCTGGGCTGCACCCTGAGACGACCCAGCTGTCGGACACACCCTAGCATAATGTCCATACTGTCCACAAATATTGCAGGAACCCTGCACACCAATACACTGGGTGGAAGAATGCTTCCCACCACAAAAGCCGCAAAACTCCACCCGAGAACCGCTGCTACTCGAGCTGCCTGAACCGGAAGACCCTGAACCAGACTTTTTCTTGAATTGCTGACCGCGGGGTCGAAACCTCTGGCGGCCAGACTGCTGAGCTACCTGCTGCTGCTGCTGAGGATAATGCGCGGACTGAGAACTCTGAGACGACTGAGCTCCCTTACCAACGGGTCTACCACCCTGCACCGCCTGCGCTACCTGCGCTCTGCGCGCACTATGGCTCCTCATGCCCTCCTCAATGTGGATAGCAGTATCGACGGCCTCAGCATACGACTTGGGCTTGCTTGTCAAAACACTCTGGTACAATTCTCCATTCAAGCCCTCCACAAACCTGGTACTCTTGGCCCTATCCCGGCCAGCAACATGCGGAACATAAGCCAACAATGCGGAAAACTTGCCAGCAT
>KQ994593.1:37821-49433 GCA_001598015.1 Dorcoceras hygrometricum
AAGATAGAGAGAGAGGCAGCAACCTCTACTTTTCAGAAGGAGAAATAATCAGATTTCAGGACAGGATCTGGGTGCCTCAAGTAGACACCTTGCGATCAGATCTCATGACAGAGGCACATACAGCCCCGTATTCTGTACATCCAGGGAGTACTAAGATGTATAAGGACCTCCAGAAGTTGTACTGGTGGCCAGGAATGAAGCGAGACATTGCCAGATTTGTCTCTGAGTGTTTGACTTGTCAATTGGTCAAAGCTGAACACCAAAGACCAGCAGGATTATTGAAGCCACTGCCTATTCCAGAATGGAAGTGGGAGTGTGTAGCGATGGACTTTGTAGTTGGTCTACCTAAGACTGTTCAAGGATATAACTCTATTTGGATTATAATAGATAGACTCACTAAGTCTGCTCACTTCTTACCAGTTAAGATGTCAGGCCTCGTGCTCACAACGAATAAACACATGCGGAAGCTAACAAAAAGTGGGTAAAATTTTCGCTTTTAGGCCCGACGGTTTAAAACGATATAAGTTAAAATAATGCGATACTCAAAATAAGATCCCAGTTTAAAACCAATAAGGCGACCTGCCAACAAATAATAGCATACAGTACCAAGAAAACATGTATCGGACTCCAAACACTGGTCACAAGGACAAAGCACAGGGCATCCCCTGGCATAACACTGATACATAATATACGTATGCTATAGGCGACTGGGACACACTAGCCACCTCCCGGGGCACCACCAGCTGGGCTAAAACCACGACCAGCTGTATTACCTGGGTTTCCTGCAAATACACAAACACGGAAACAAACCAAGCCCCGGAGGGACATGGGGTCAAACCCCAGTACGGAGAGCAACTATAAAACAGCAAATAACAGCAAGAATAAAAGGTAGATGCTATGCATGATATGCTGGACAACAACTGATGACTCCAACCGAGAATGGACGTCAAAGGATCAATGCATAGCTCAAGTGAATCTGTAACAGATGGTGGCCACTGGGTGTGTTCCAAGTGTGGTAGCTAACCACTCGCCGGGAGACAACACCCGAATACAGATGCATCAAACAACTCGGCCTACTGTTGCCCAACCTATGAACTGTGATAGTTAGCCACTCAGCGCATAGGGGCTAACATAACCCAGCAGGGAGATGAGAGTGCGGTATTGCCGCTTGCCCTCGCATCCTGGTAAGAAACTAGAACAAGAACAACGAAACGATGGCAATAAAACTGGAATGAGATGCAAATATGTGTATGCGCATGCTGGAAATGACAAGCATATCCACATATGAAAAAGCAATAGCAACATCAGCAAGTACATATCACATAATACACGGTCATCTCATAGATCGGCAGCCTCAACAGGAAAATAAACACATAAGCCAGCAAAGCCATCTCACAATTCATCCAAGCCGAAACCTTGCTGTAATTTATAAGCTCAACCCGTACCTTAATTCCCACAAGAAACAAAGCAAGTCACGGCCTGCACAAATCTGCCAAAACACACGATGCACAGATTAAGGGAAAAGCAACCAATCTCACGGCCAACTCACTAATTCTCACGGCCAATAATTCAAATGTTCAAACCAGCCTTCAACCCTACCCAAACAACTCACAGGAAGCTTAAAACATCGCCAAGAACAAAATCCAAACCGAAAATCGAAAGGCTACCTGCAACGACGCAACGTGCGAACACACAGTAGATTCGAGCTTCCGATTCAGCCAACTAAAGCTTCCAAAATGGGTACGAGAAGAAAGAGATTTCCAAGGGGAGTCCAACGCTACCTCGAACGTGAAAAATGGTGGCCGGAATCAACGGGAATCGCCGGATAAAGATCACGGTGAACAGTGACCAAGGGTTGAAGAACAGAGAACGAAGTCGGGAAAAATCTCTAAGTATGGAATATGTTTTTCTCAATAATTGAAGACCAACGCTCCAATATATACACGTGAGAAATCTGGATAAAATGCCACCGACAGAAACATCTTTCAAGATTTCTAATTTGCACAACAGATCCCACAAAAACCAACGCATGCGCTAAACTACGGTGAAATCTGGTTTCTCAAGCCAACCACAACGCTTGCACTAACACACGGTGAAATCTGGAAATTAAACACAACGCTCAAACAAAACCACGGAGAAGTCTGCTTACGTAAGCAAGTCTGGTCACTACACTAGTCGCGCGCAACACAACGGGAGAAATCTGCATACGTCATCAAATCTGGTCCAATCGCAAAACGTTGAAACACGCTACAGGAGAGTTGACCAATCGTTGACATCTGTTCTCACAACTCGCAATACACAAACATATCTCATGCAAAACAGATCTCTCGCAAAAACAGATCTCTCGCAAGCGCCAAGAAAACGACGCCGTTCTTACTTATCCAAACGACAGCGTTTCAATCCTTAACAAAAACGCGCTAGAACCAGATCTCACACCTTAGCGCAAAAACAGATCTCTCAAGCAGACCTCACGCAACGCTAAACCAGATCTCACAAAAACGACAGCGTTTCAAGCAAAACATGCTACAACGTTAAGCGTCCAGATCTCACCAAATTTCGAACAGATCTCTCAAACCAGCAACGCTTACGTCATCCACACAACGATAACTCACGCTGCTGACGTCATCAAATTTAAACGACAGCGTTTCAATCCTTAACAAAAACGCGCTAGAACCAGATCTCACACCTTAGCGCAAAAACAGATCTCTCAAGCAGACCTCACGCAACGCTAAACCAGATCTCACAAAAACGACAGCGTTTCAAGCAAAACATGCTACAACGTTAAGCGTCCAGATCTCACCAAATTTCGAACAGATCTCTCAAACCAGCAACGCTTACGTCATCCACACAACGATAACTCACGCTGCTGACGTCATCAAATCTGCCACGAGATTTCACCAAAATTCGAAAATCTCAAAATTTCCAAAATTGTTCCAAATGTGATTCTCGACCCAAAAATGCAACCCAAACATTCAAAATGAAATCTGAATCACCAGAAATCACTAAAACCCGATTAATTCCACAATTAATTCTTAATACAATTTCCAGGTCT
Source organism: Dorcoceras hygrometricum (assembly GCA_001598015.1). Classification (NCBI taxonomy): domain Eukaryota; kingdom Viridiplantae; phylum Streptophyta; class Magnoliopsida; order Lamiales; family Gesneriaceae; genus Dorcoceras; species Dorcoceras hygrometricum. The sequence goes on from KQ994593.1 coordinate 40,874, forward strand.
CACATCAGCAATCTCTTCTTGCATGAGAACTGAACAGGCTTACCAGAATGAGAGAACAGAGTTCTTTCCTGCAACACCAAATCGTTTGGTACTTCTGAAAAATCGATTAACCCATCAGTAGGAAGATTGAATACCCCGGTAAACCTTCTTACAGAAATCTCGACATATTTTCATGAGACGGCACATGTAACAACACCATCTTACATAAGAGCGGTGTCAAAGAATTGTTCAAGTTCTTGCTCATACAGCACGGACGGACAACCTAGAAAACCTCTAAGCCCAGTGGCCTCTAGGGCTCGGAACATGTTCACCATACCATCGTTGTACTGAATCCCTAAAACAGAGTCAAATTTGATTTGCACGGCGTTTGAGATGTCATAATATGCCATTTCTGATAGTATAACGAACGAGAGAATGCCTGAAACAAGAGTAATCTGAAAACAGAGAACACAGGAAAGCAGAAATGCAAGATAGACAATTTTGAAAGGTAAGTGTTAGAGTAAAAAAGAAATGCCGTAAATATAAACAATAATGCGAAAGGTACTGGAGAGGGAAAATGTGGATGTGACATTTCGCATTATGACAACCACGTGTCAATCATCCAATGGCGCAAATAAGATTTGAAAATAATTTGAAATGATTTTGAAGATATTTAGACAATATTGTGAAATAAAAAGAATATTTTAAAATGATTTCAAATTTTTACCGCGAGGGTAAAAGGGTAAATAGATAACTGGGCGTCAAATACTTAATACGTCACAACCTTAAGATCTGTTTAATGTATCAGCAAGGTGTTGCGAGATCTGATCATGGATAAGTATCAACTGTGTATATATGACACTGAGTGTATCCAGATCTCACATATTCAGTTGACTCAGCACTTATTAATTCAGATCTCTAGTTCCCCCTAAAGGTGAGATTCTCCCAAGTCTGATATTTTATCAAACGTGTATTCCAAAATGTTCCCCCTGAACAGTATACTCAGATTTGACAAAACTAGAAGCTGTTCAACCTGCAAATTGTTAGCGCAAAGACAATCAAGGCAGTTCTAAGAGACCCAATAGATTTCAAAAATAAGAAAACTTAGCGTCTGGCAGGGTCTTTGTGAAGATGTCAGCTACTTGCTGCTCAGTCGACACATACTCCAGCTTGACGTCCTTCTTGAGTATATGGTCTCTTATAAAATGATGCCTGATGTCTATATGCTTCGTCCTAGAATGCAGCACTGGATTTTGAGTGATAGCAATAGCACTGGTGTTGTCACATAGAATAGGCGCTTCAGAAGCATCAATGCCATAGTCCTTAAGCTGGTGTTGAATCCATAAGATCTGAGCACAGCAGCTTCCTGCCGCTAAGTACTCTGCTTCAGCTGTGGACGTTGCAATAGATGTCTGCTTCTTACTAAACCAGGAAATCAATCGATCTCCTAAGAATTGACAAGTACCGCTGGTTCTTTTACGATCAACTCTGCATCCTGCATAGTCTGCATCACTATAACCGATTAGTTGAACGCCTGAATCTTTGGGATACCAAAGACCCACATTGGAAGTTCCTTTCAAATATTTCAAGATCCGTTTTACAGCAATGTAATGCGACTGTTTAGGCTCTGCTTGAAATCTAGCACACATACAGACAGCAAACATGATGTCTGGTCTGCTAGCAGTTACGTAAAGCAGGGAGCCAATTATACCACGATATAATGATACCTCAATGGCAGTACCAGCTTCGTCTTTGTCCAGCTTGATTGATGAGCTCATAGGGGTCGCTGCTGCTGAACAATTGTTCATGCCAAATTTCTTCAGCAGTTCTTTCGTATATTTGGCTTGATTAATGAAGATTCCACTATCCAGCTGTCTAACTTGTAATCCCAGAAAGAACGTTAGCTCGCCCATCATTCTCATCTCAAATTTGTCCTGCATTAGCTTAGAAAACTTTTGACAAAGCTTGGGGTTAGTTGACCCAAATATGATATCATCAACGTAAATCTGAACTAACAGAACATGATCAGCTTTGACAAATTTAAATAGAGTCTTATCCACTGTGCCTATTGTTAAATCATGATCAATAAGAAATTTTGACAGTGTATCATACCAAGCTCTGGGTGCTTGCTTCAACCCATACAGAGCTTTATCCAATTTATAAACGTGGTTTGGATATGTATGATCTACGAAGTCAGGAGGTTGTGCAACATACACTTTCTCTGTTAGAATGCCATTAAGAAATGCACTCTTAACATCCATTTCAAATACTTTAAAATCTTTGAATGCAGCAAAAGCAAGAAACATGCGAATGGCTTCTAATCTAGCTACTGGTGCGAAGGTTTCATCAAAATCTATTCCTTCCATTTGCCTAAAGCCCTGAGCAACTAGTCTAGCTTTGTTTCTTGTTACTACTCCATCTTCATTAAGTTTGTTCCTCTTAGGTTCTATATGCGAGATGAAAGCTGAGTCAAAATGATCATGCAATAGCTGGCTTCGTGTGCGAACAGGAGATTCGATGTTACCTATGACCTGCTCGGGTGGATGATTTCTATTCCACCGAAGATCAAGTCCAATTGGATTTGCTTCCTGTTCTGCATGGATGTCTTGCTGGATAGACACATCTGGATTGTTCGATGTCAATAGATGGTTCGCGTTCGCATCTTGTGCATCAGATGTTGGTCTAGATACCAATTGATGTGAAGTACTCGCAACTGGTGCTTCAGATGTTGGTCCATGAATTAAAGAGTCTGTTTCCACAACATCTGCTTGAGCAACATCTGTTTCAGCATCTTGTGCATCTGTCGCTTCAGTTCTAGCAGCAGGCACACTTGGAGAGATCTGATCCTGCGTTGATTCAACATTAGTCAAATCGATGACTACTGGATTACCTGTCAGATCTTGTTGAGCAGTGTTGTGCGGTGTGTCCAGTGCTGGTTCCATCTCTGTTGAATGTCTTTGTTGTGCCACGTCATCATCTGAGTCATCGATGCTGGATGATTCTAGACGTGTACGTATCGTTAAGGCTCACAGCTGAGTTGGATCTAAAGCTTTTCTCATCAAAGACAACGTGTGCTGACTCTTCAACAATTAGACTTCTATTGTTGAATACTCGATAAGCTTTGATCACTGCTGAATAGCCTAGGAAGATACCTGCATCAGATTTTGCATCAAAAGCTGTTAGGTGCTTCTTACCATTATTATGAATAAAACATCTACACCCAAACACCCTGAAATATGAAATATCAGGTTTCTTGCCACTCCAGATCTCATATGGGGTTTTATCGTGCAACTTGTTAATCATAGATCTGTTCTGAGTGTAGCAAGTTGTATTAATTGCTTCTGCCCAGAATTTTTGCGAAATACCCGAATAAGCATTCATAGATCCTGCAGCTTCTTTTAAAGTGTGATTTCTCCTCTCAACTAGCCGGTTCTGTTGAGTAGTTCTAGCTGCAGAAAGCTCATGCTTTATCCCTATGTCATCCAGATAAGAAGATAATTTTTTATTTAAAAACTCGGTACCACGATCACTTCTTATCCCGTTGACTGTACAAGATCTGTCATTTTGTAAACGTTTTAAAAGCCGAATGAGTTGGTCAGCGGTATCAGATTTTTCTTTTAAAAACAACACCCAAGTGAATTTTGTAAAATCGTCAACAACAACGAGGGTGTAGTTCGTTCCCCCTAAGCTTGTTACGGGAATAGGACCAAAGAGATCCATATGTAAAAGCTCTAAGCTTCGGGAAGAACGTTTACCGCCTTTCTTTTAAAACTAGAACAAATTTTTTTACCAAGATGACATGCGGCACAGATCTTGTCTGTCAGGCCTCGTGCACACATCAGAGATAAACCACGCAAAAACAAGCGGAAACAACTAAAAAGTGGTTAAAATTTTTGCTTTTGCCTGACGGGTTTAAAACAGATAAGTTAAAAATACAAGATACTCAAAATAATCCCAGTTTAACAAATCCACAGCAATACCAACAGTCAAGTACAACAACTGCCCAACGGCTGAATACAACACAAGTACTGATAGACTACTAGCCATATAAGACTAAGCATCACCCGGGACATCCGACCCGCAGTGATACCAGTGCATATAAATACTATACATAACTGGGACACTCTAACCACCTCCTGAGGCACCACCAGCTGGATCCAAACCTCGACCAGCTGCAAATCCTGGAAAACCTGAACAACAAACAGGCAAACAAACACAACAGCCCCAGAGGGACAAAGGGGTCAAACCCCAGTACGGAGAGCAACTATAAAACAACTATGAACAGCAAAAGATAAGATGCAGATGCTATGCATGAGGAACAATGCAACAGCCGAAGGCTACAACTGAACAGGGAGCCAAGGAACTAAATCACAGCATCACAGATGATAACAGATTCTGTGAAGAATGGTGGCCACGGTGTGTGTACAAGCATATGTGAATTACCCACTCGTCTTTACACCACACCCGAATACCAGATGCATCAACAACTCAACATGTTGTTGCCCAACACATGAACTGTGGTAGTTAACCACTCGGCGCAGGGTGGCTAACAGATCCCAGCAGGGAGATGAGAGTGCGGTATTGCCGCTCGCCCTCGCATCCTGGTAAGAGCAGATACAACACAACAAGGCACGGCTACAACAGCTGAAAGGAAAATACAATGCGTATGCAATGCAACAGCTGAACCAGCACATAAACAACAATGCAATGCTTACACAGCAAACACATAATATCCAAGCCAATTCCAAGCTGTAATACAAGCTCAACATCCGTACCTCTACTACTGAGCTACAATTACCACATGTTGCTGCCACAACGAAGTCCGAGCAACACAGATCTGTCACCTGCTAAGCCAATACAAGCTACTCCTCAAAGACCAAAACATAAAACAACAGCAGCTGGGAGCTACAACTCCACCAGCGCTTATCTAACTTCCTAATACAGCCAATTCCAAGCTGTAATACAAGCTCAACATCCGTACCTCTACTACTGAGCTACAATTACCACATGTTGCTGCCACAACGAAGTCCGAGCAACACAGATCTGTCACCTGCTAAGCCAATACAAGCTACTCCTCAAAGACCAAAACATAAAACAACAGCAGCTGGGAGCTACAACTCCACCAGCGCTTATCTAACTTCCTAATACAACGGAAAGCTCTAACAAAGCTTAAAGGTAGAATTCTCACTTACCCCAACGAACTACCGGCACGGCAGGGATGCTTATGCTAACAAACTACACAAGGGAGATGTCTTAGCGATCCTGCGATCCTCTTCCATCTCCTCCAAAGCCTTCTAAAGAGGTATAGAACGAAGCGCCTTAGCAAGAGGAGTCCAATGCTACCACTCTCACTCTCGTCGGAGCTGTCTCCACCACCAATTAGGACGGATAAGGTTACTGTGAACAGTAACTAGGGTATCGCGACAAGATTTGTTATTGGGAAATATTTCTAAGTGTCAGGGAACAATAATAGAGAACAACAGCTAATTCCTATATTTAAAAGTCACAACTGACTACTGGGGAAACAGGTCCACCGACAAACTCAGTTGTCACAACTAATATTCCCAACCAACAGCTGAAATCTCGCATCAGCTATGTCCTATCGCTAAACAGCGAATAACTAAACAAAACGACGTCGCAGAGACTACTGCTGGACACGTCACCCGCTAGCCACTGCTGATCGCTAACCAACAGCTGATTACTACGCAACAACTGATCTCTCGCAACAGCTGAATACACAATAACACACCAACAGCTGAATCTCCTAGCGCTTAACCAAAACGCTGTCGTCTCAACTAATCCAAACGACTACGTAGAACCACTCACTGCTGAAAAATGCTAGCGCACTCTCTACTGCTCAGCGACTGCTGATCTCGCTACAACTGCTGAATACAACTACTCAGCGACAGCTGCTGATGTCACCATTGCTGAACACCAACATCTAGCGATAACTCACGCTAACTACTGATCGCTGAACTCAAGCTCTGAAACCAAAACCCGATAGCTTCCCTAAGAATATCGACTCAAAGCTGATCTCAACGAAACCCAATTAATTAACGAAATTAATCTCATCAGCTTTCGGGTCTCACATCTCTCCCCCACTAAAACAGGATTTCGTCCTCGAAATCAACAAGTCCAGGAACAACTCAACTGAACCCAAGAGTTCAAGATAACTAAGCAAACAACTACTGAAATCTGATGCAACACTCACGCAAACAGATGCGGCCATTCACGTTGCATCTTCTCTTCCAGTTCCCAAGTAGCTTCCTCTCTACCATGTTTGCTCCACTGAACCATTACTAAGGGAATGATCTTATTCCTCAGCTGTTTCTCTTTCCTGCCCAAAATCTGCAAGGGATATTCAACATAACTCAACGTCTGATCAAGCTCTACCTCGTCTGTTCTCAACACGTGTGAGGGATCTGGCTCATACTTCCTCAACATGGAAACATGAAAGACATCATGTAGAGAAGATAATTCTGGTGGCAACAACAGTCGATACGCTAAAGGACCAATCCTCTCAACTATCTCATAAGGTCCAACATAACGAGGGACTAATTTTCCCTTGTGACCAAAGCGCATAACACTTCTGAAAGGAGAAACTTTAAGGAACACCTGATCACCAACCTGAAACTCTAAAGGCCTACGCCTCTTATTCGCATAACTGTCTTGGAGATCCTGGGCAGCTTTCATCCGCTGACGAATCAAATCCACATGATCCTTCATCTGTTGCACAAAATCTGTGGAAGACAACTACTTCCCCCCAACTTCTTCCCAACACACAGGCGATCTGCACTTTCTGCCATAAAAGCTTCGAATGGCGCGATACCAATTGTCACCTGGTAGCTGTTATTATAGGAAAACTCAACCAAAGACAACGCGTCTTGCCAGCTACCACCAAAATCCATCACAACAGCTCTTAACATATCCTCCAAGGTCTTGATAGTTCTCTCAGATTGACCATCTATCTGGGGATGATACGTTGTACTCATAGCCAATCTGGTACCTAAAGCTGCTTGCAAACTCTTCCAAAATCTGGAATTAAACCTTGGATCTCGGTCTGAAACAATCGAAACATTCACACCATGCAGTCTAACCACAAAATATACGTACAGCTTCGCCATTTTCTTCAAAGAAAACGTCATACCATAGGGAATGAAGTGCGTAGATTTCGACAACCTATCGATTACAACCCAAATCACATCGCATCCTCTGCTGGAACGAGGCAAATACGTCACAAAATCCATTGCTATGTGCTCCCAATTCCATTGGGGCACTTCCAGACTCTGTAACAGACCACCAGGTCTCATCCTTTCAGCCTTAACCTGCTGACAGTTCAAGCAACGAGCAACAAAACCAGCAACGTCGCTCTTCAAACCAGCCCACCAGAAGTGCCGCTTCAACGCATGGTACATCTTTCGTGCACCAGGATGAACACTGTGCCTACTGCAATGCGCTTCTCTAAGGATCTCTTCCGTAAGATCTATCAGATTGGGCACAACCAACCGACCACGGAAATGCAAACAACCATCAGCTGAGATAGAATAATCCTCCAGCTGTCCAGCCCTGACCTTCAACTTCAACTCGTGGATGGAAGGATCTGTCCTTTGAGCTGCTCTAATGCTCGAAAAAATATGTGGCTCAACTTGGAAGGAAGAAACCACAACATAATCATCAGCTGGGTAAAACTTCCAACCAGTAGTGCTAAGATGCTCACGGTCTTTAAAAACATACAACGACGCGATCATATCTCCTTGAGCCTTTCTGCTCAATGCATCAGCCACTACATTTACTTTCCCAGGCTGGTATTTGATCTCACAATCAAAATCCTTAAGCAGCTATATCCATCTACGCTGTCTCATATTCAAATCAGGCTACGAAAACAAATACTGCAAACTCTTGTGGTCAGAGTACACCACAAACTACTCACCATACAGATAGTGGCGCCAAATCTTCAACGCAAAGACCACAGCTGCTAGCTCTAAATCATGAACTGGATATCGAGTCTCATGCGGTTTTAGCTGCCACAAAGCATAGGCAATGACTCGACCATGCTGCATCAACACACAGTCCAGTCCATTGAGCGAAGCATCAGAACACACGACGTAGCCACCTGAACCAGACGGCAAAGCCAACACAGGCGCAGAAGTCAACTTCTCATTGAGCAAGAGAAAACTATTCTCACATTTCTCAGTCCAAACAAACCGCTTGTCTTTCTGAGTCAACTGAGTCATCGGCCTAGCTAGACTAGAGAAACGCTCTATAAAACGACGATAATAGCCAGCCAGACCCAAGAAACTACGAACCTCCGACACAATCCTAGGACGCTCCCAGTTCAAAACATCATCTACCTTACTGGGATCCACAGAAATACCTGTTAGAGTAGATGCCCAACTAGCCAACTTGTGGCGTGTGGGTTTTATAGACTCTTGTACAAACAATCTTTATATATGATATTCGCATTCTTTTATATGGCATTCTTTACTTTCATTATGTGTGTAATGATTTACAATTGCGTTGAGTAAAGACCTAGAATGCACTAAAGCGTATGTTAGATGTGATAGTGGGTATGACGGCTATC
>KQ994593.1:58684-69490 GCA_001598015.1 Dorcoceras hygrometricum
TGGTACGACTATGAGATATGGCAAATGGATGTGAAAATTGCGTTCCTTAATGGAAACATTAAGGAAGAGATCTATATGACGCAGCCTGAGGGTTTCACATCTGTCGGAAGCGAGCATAAGGTATGCAAGCTTCAGAGATCGATCTACGGTCTCAAACAAGCATCGCGAAGTTGGAACCTGAGATTCGATGAAACGATTAAAGAATTTGGTTTCATCAAGAATCCCGAGGAGCCGTGTGTCTATAAGAAGGTAGTTAAAAGTGCTGTGACGTTTCTCGTACTTTATGTTGATGACATTCTACTCATTGGGAATGATGTAAGAATGTTGCAGTCAACTAAAGTATGGTTGTCTAGTAGATTTTCGATGAAGGACATGGGTGAAGCATCCTATATTCTTGGAATACAGATCTATCGGGATAGATCTAAACGGATGCTCGGACTCACCCAAGCTACCTACATCGATACCATACTTAAGAGGTTCTCTATGGAAGAGTCCAAGAGAGGACATCTACCTATGTGCCACGGGGTAACTCTATCTAAGTCTATGTGTCCAAAGACTGATGAGGAGATAGAGAGTATGGCACGTGTGCCATATGCCTCGGCTATAGGTAGTATTATGTATGGCATGATCTCGACTAGACCGGACGTCGCATATGCTCTGAGTGTCACGAGCCGCTACCAGGCCAACCCCGGCCAATTGCATTGGAAGGCCGTGAAGGATATTCTTAAGTACTTACGAAGGACTAAGAATATGTTCATGGTCTATGGGGGCGGTGAACTGAAACTGGAAGGCTACACTGATTCTAGCTTCCAGTGTGACGTGGATGATTCGAAATCAACCTCTGGATTTGTATTCATGCTCAATGGTGGTGCTGTCTCTTGGAAGAGTTCCAAACAAGACACCATCGCGGATTCAACCACTGAGGCTGAGTACATTGCAGCATCAGCTGCTGCTAAGGAGGCCGTTTGGATAAGGAATTTCGCCCAAGAGTTGGGCATCATTCCTAATGGAGTTGGTCCAGTCCCGGTGTACTGCGACAACACGGGTGCCGTTGCGCAAGCAAAGGAGCCTAGGTCTCACCAAAGATCCAAACACATACTGAGGAAATACCACATAATCCGGGATATTGTGGCTAGAAGCGACATAGCAGTTGAGAGAGTCGCCTCTGCGGACAACGTTGCTGATCCACTTATGAAGCCCTTGCCTGGACCGTTGTTTGAAAAACATCGCGAAACAATGGGACTGCGTCTGATGAGTAGTTGGCTTTAGGGCAAGTGGGAGATTGTTAGAGTAGATGCCCAACTAGCCAACTTGTGGCGTGTGGGTTTTATAGACTCTTGTACAAACAATCTTTATATATGATATTCGCATTCTTTTATATGGCATTATTTACTTTCATTATGTGTGTAATGATTTACAATTGCGTTGAGTAAAGACCTAGAATGCACTAAAGCGTATGTTAGATGTGATAGTGGGTATGACGGCTATCATGAAACACATCTAATAGTCGCTGTGTATTCTGAACATGTTCCTAGTCGATTGGGCCGTCAAAATGAGGATAAGGCCGCCCGAGTTCAAGACTAGTATCTGCGATGCGAAGTACCATGTTTCATTGGTAGGGAACATTGTGATGTTCTGAGCATGCAGATAGATAGTGACCTGGTGATCTATCGAACTACCCTCATTCGGACTTTCCAAGTGGTTACCATTTGTCGAGTGGATAAGTCCGAGGTCTTGGTTGTACTGATTAGTCCTCACGACTCGAAACGTCATTGAGACTCTACATGATAGGCGTCTCACTTTGACCCATTTGCCGACTCATTTGGGGTCACCAGGCGTCGGGATTGGGTGAGACCCCGATGCATGTAGGAGTCGATGCATCGTTGTCGAGGATTCACCGCTCGCAGACATGCGTGGATATCCTATGCTATCTAAAGGGATAATAGTGTATAAATCTCTGGCCAGAGTACTAGAAGTGTTTTAGGTAGATGTGTTTACCTAGTTACACTCGCGATGTCACTATTCTGATCTCCAAGATGTGCGCATAGCTATCGGATCTATAGCGACTCTCGATTTACCAATGGTCGTTGATCTGATCGGGATATATGGATTGAAAGGACCGTACTGTATGCTAACCACGACCAACTGGTTCTTGCAGGAACTATCAGTGATACCTAGGGGATCATGGGGCGATGTTTCTAGACGCTTTACCATGATCCGTTGGGCAAGTCCGGAATTGTGATTCTGGAGCCACAATGGTTGTGGGCCCACGACTAGCTGTATCCCTGAACCATTGAGGATCACACAAGTACTGGATTCGAGATTCCCGCACGGATACTCAGCTCAATGTGTTGAGCATGAGAAGAGGATTTTGGGAAGTGCGACTTCCTAAAAGTCAACAGGGGTCAAACCGGGGTTTCCCGCTGTTGAGGGGCAAAACGGTCATTTTGCACTGGGGTTCCGAAAAATGGTTTTTCAGATTACATTATTCAGTTTCGGAAACTGAATCGATCGGTCCGATCTGATCGGCGATCGGAGTTACGATGAAGTCGCAGCGATGGATATCGTCATTTGGACCCGGGCCCGTTGGGCCGGTCCAAGTCCATCATTATGTCTATTTATTTAGACTTAATGACTTCATTGAATAGACACCAAAATATTTGCATAACCCTAACCCTAAAACCAGCCGCCTCCCTCCTCTCAACTCACGACGCCGCCGCCGCCGCCGCCGCCGACGATCTTCGCCGGAAATTGTTCCGGCCTAGTTTTTCGAGGAGTATTAGTTCGTGCTGATCTCGTCAGTGCTTCTAGTGCAGCCTGACGAAGAAGTCTCGGATCTGGTCGTGGACCGGATTGGCGATAATCTACCGCAATCAACCGAGAAGAGCCGGATTCTTGTAATACCGGTTGGAGCCAGGCATAAGTGCCAGCAAGGTAATCCTCTTAAACATCCTATGAATGTCGTAGTTTGTTTATGAATTTTTCGTATTGATCGTCTCCCGGTTTTCATTCTATTGTTCTTCCGCTGCCTCGCCGGGGGGCGGATCCGGATCCCCAACAATACCATCCGCTGAAATCACATGACCCAGAAACACAACTCTTTCCAGCCAGAACTCGCATTTAGAAAACTTGGCATACAACTGCGAGTCTCAAAGAGTTCGGAGAACAACTCTCAAATGCTCCTTATGCTCCATCAGAGTCTTAGAGTACACCAGAATATCATCGATGAATACTATCACAAAAGAACTCTCTAAAGACTCTATTCATCAAATCCATGAAAACTGCAGGGGCATTCGTCAAACCAAACGGCATAACCAGAAACTCATAATGCCCGTACCTCGTATGAAAAGCAGTTTTCGAAACATCAGCTTCTCGGATGCGCAACTGATGGTACCCCGAACGTAGATCGATCTTCGAATAAAACGCAGACCCTTGCAACTGGTCAAACAAGTCATTGATCCTAGGCAATGGGTACTTATTCTTCACGGTAGCCTTGTTCAACTGTCGTAAATCGATGCACATCCTCATCGATCCATCCTTCTTCTTCACAAAAAGAATAGCGCTCCCCACGGCAACATGCTAGGTCTAATAAAACCCTTCTCTAACAAGTCGTCAAGCTGCACCTTAAGCCCTCTCAACTCCGTAGATGCTAAACGATACGGGGCTCTCGAGATCGGAGTTGTACCAGGTACCAGCTCGATGCTGAAATCGATCTCTCTTCTCGGAGGAAAACTGTGACACCCGAACCCACGGGAATCACGAATTGGGTTAAATAAAAAATTTTTTGAATAAAAAGAAGAGCTGAAAGACAATTTTTTATAAGCTGTATTCCTTATAACTTAAAAAGTAATTGAAACACGAACACAAAAGCTGACAAACACGTATACACTTGCGCCAACTACTGAAAAATATTTTGCGGAAAAACAGATCCTATTATATATATTGCAATTGCTAGTTACAACATCTGAAATTCTGTTTGAATATACAACTGTTGTAATTGATCTAATACAGATGCCTAACATACAATACAACATCAGCTATGACACGGAAAACGCTGGCCGTTGATAAACACAACACCCAGCAGCTGCTATCAGTTTTCACCTCCTGTTCGCTCCTCAGCTGTCATACATGCACCATTTTAAAAATGATCCTAGGGGCTCAGCAAGTAAAATATGAGTAATAACAAATTCATTTAACGCAGGCAGACATCTGAACATACATAACTTGAGTTAAAGAAATCATCAATACATAAACGTTTCATAAACATTTCTGTCTTTCATAAACTTGGAGATAGGGGATAATAGCCCAAATCTCATCATCAATACATTTTCGTTTGATTTATGGCTTAGAATCTCTACTTAGGTCCGTGTTGCACTTTGATCAATATGACTTCCGATATCAGTTTCAGCATATAGCTCATATGAAAGGGCAACCGACATCTGGACGAATACTCACCCTTCTCCTTGTGACCGTCTGTTATCTATGCCATAAACCTTAAATAACTTTTGTTCCTTTAACATCCTTTCTTTCTTTGAAATCTCTTTAAACATCATCGGGTTCCATCATTTAAAACTCTCGCTTCCCATTTTTAAAACTTACTGAGTATCGAATTCAACTGCTGGGGACTTACTGCTGAAATGGACTTGGTCGTAACAAAGTGAATAACAATACTTTGAAACAAAACAGATCTTCACTGTTCACAACTATTGCAAACAGCTGCAGGAATAGTAGTTAACACTTGAAACAGACGTAGTATATGAAACGATGTCGTTGAAGTAGGAAACATACATGATGACGTAAGAATATCTGCTAACATGAATAGTAACTATCTGATGAAGAAATGAACAGTAACTATCTGTTGACAGCGACAACTTAATAAAACAACGTCATTTGCACAACAAACAGACGTATGAACAGTGCAACTGCTGATTACTTAATAATACAATAACTGTTTACGAAAACTGATGTAACAGCTGATGAACAAATTAACAGCTGATAGAAGAAATTCTCGAAACCAAAAGCTGACTTTAAACTTGGTGTTGCAACATCAAAACAACAGCTACGCTATCAGCTTTTATCTATCAAACCAGACTTTATACTGATTCGATTAACAACATCCGATTACATAGCGTCAAATTCTGATATTACAGACCACTGAAAAGAAGAACATTCATAAACATACTTGAATCAAACTCGAATCCTCAGTAACCATATTTTCTGGAAAACACTTAGAAGCATAAAACATCATTTTGAACCCAATCTTTCTTTCCTTGATCATGCGTAAATCATTTTAAACATGAACTTCAACATTTCTTAAACATACAGGCAAGCAGATCCATAGAATGAATAAAATCAATATAAACTTTAAATGGTATAGCAAGGATAAACTTTTACTTGCCTTAACAAAGCTTTGCAACCGTGGTTAATTCCGGCAGAATCTTCTCCCTGAGCAATACACGAACTTCTCTGGAAAATATTTTGAAGAACATTGAAGATTTTCTTTGCAAATGATAATGATCTTGCTTTCAAAACAGCTATTTATATGGAAGGGATTAGTGGCAAGGTGCTATGCTTACAAAGCATGACACACTTCAACCAAGTTGTACAAATTTTTGTAAAATTCCCTTCATATCATTTAAATTTTTAAAACACCAAACCCTTTTTCAAAAGAAATCATTTGTCCTCCTTAAAGATATTTTCAATCAATTTAAACATGTTCATGTATTGCTCTTGGAGTCATCTACTGGAACCAGCCGCGACGTATCTTATTTTCTGAAATCAATGAAATCAGCAAACACATAACATTTAAAATTGCCATTTTGTCCCATGAAATTAATAAAATGCATAAATGTGGTCCTATGAATTTTGGGGCGTTACAACTCTACCCTCCTTATTGAAATTTCATCCTCGAAATTTACGTACCAAATAAATGTGGGTAAAGGGAAAGCATATCAGCTTCTGTCTCCCAAGTTGCTTCTCGCTCCGACTGATTAGACCATTGTATCTTAACCATAGGAATACTACGGTTTTTTAGTTTTCTAATTTCTCGGAGGAGAATTATTTCTGGTCTTTCTTCATAACTTAAATCTTGTGCTAATTGAATTGGCTCATGGCTTAGAACATGCGAAGGGTTGGGAATATATTTCCTCAAAGCTTATACATGGAAAACATTATGCACTGCTGATAATTCTGGAGGCAGTTCTAATCGATAGGCGAGTGTTCCTATCTTCTCCAAGATCTCATATGGTCCAATATACCTTGGACTCAGCTTTTCTTTCTTCCCAAAACGCATTACTCCTTTCTTGGAGCAATTCTCAAAAATACGTGATCACCCACTTCAAAATTCAGTTCCCTTCTTCGATTATCTGCATAACTTTTTTGTCGGCTTTGAGCAGCTTTCATTCTTTCTATTATCTTTCTAACAGCTGCTGCTGTTTGCTCTACTACGTCTGGTCCTAAACCAGCTCTTTCACCAACTTCATCCTAATGGAGTGGTGTTCTACACTTTCGACCGTAGAGAGCTTCATATGGAGCCATCTGAATCGAAGCCTGGAAACTGTTATTATAGGCAAACTCTACCAGTGGCAACTTCAGATCCCAGCTTTCTGAAAAATCCACAATACATGCTCTGAGCAAGTCTTCTAAAATCTGAATCACCCTTTCAGATTGTCCATCGGTCTGGGGGTGAAACGCAGTGATAAAGGTCAACTTTGTACCCATAGCTCTATGCAAACTTTTCCAAAAAGCCGATGTGAACTTTGGATCCGTATCTGATACAATAGAAATTGGAACACCATGAAGCCTCACTATTTCCTTAACATACAAATCGGCGTATATGCTCAGCTCATATGTTGTTTTGACTGGTAATAAATGATCAGACTTAGTGAGTCTATCAATTATAACCCAGATAGAGTTATATCCTTGAACAGTTCTTGGTAAACCAGTCACAAAATCCGTCTCTATACATTCCCACTTCCATTCTGGAATAGGCAGTGGCTTAAATAATCCAGCCGGTCGCTGATGTTCAGCCTTCACCAGCTGACACGTCAAACATTCAGCTACAAATCTAGCTACATCCCTCTTCATTCCTGGCCACCATTACAACTGCTGGAGGTCCTTATACATTTTAGTACTTCCGGGATGTACTGAGTAAGGAGCCGTATGAGCTTCTTTCAAAATATCAGCTCTCAAATCATCTACTTGGGGTACCCAGATTCTTCCCATGTATCTAACTATGTCATCTTCTGAAAGTAGAGGTTACTGCCTCTTTCTTTATTTTGCTTGACCCATTTTTGTAATTGCTCATCTTTCAGCTGACTCTCTCGAATTTGGTCTATCAGATGTGATCTTACTGAGAGGTTTGCTAAAATATATTGCTGCTTCTGGACATTATTTCAAGTCCAAACTTTTCAATATCAGCTGCCAACGGTTTCTGAACAATCACCTGAGCTAATCCAACAGACTTCCTGCTTAAAGCATCAGCTACCACATTTGCTTTTCCTGGGTGATAGCTGATCGTACAGTCATAGTCCTTAACCAGCTCCAACCATCGCCTCTGCCTCATATTCAATTCTTTCAAGGTAAAGAAGTATTTCAAACTCTTGTGATCTGTAAATATCTCACACTTCTCCCCATATAGATAATGTCTCCATATCTTAAGGGCAAAGACAACATCTGCCAGTTCCAAATCATGCGTTGGGTAATTCCTCTCGTGATTCTTCAGATGTCTGGATGCGTATGAAATTACTTTATGATCCTGCATCAAAACAGCTCCTAAACCCATTTTGGATGCGTCTGTATAAATTACAAATTTTCCTTCATCAGATGGCATGGTTAACACTGGTGCTTTTATCAGCGCTTGCTTCAACTTGTCAAAACCTTTTTGACATTCAGCTGTCCAATTATACTTCACTTGCTTTCTTGTTAACATAGTCAAAGGAAAAGTTATCTTAGAGAATCCTTGGATAAATCGCCTATAATATCCGGCTAAACCCAAGAAACTCCTTATCTCTGCAACAGTCTTTGGTATTGGCCAGTCGCGAACAGCTTCTACTTTAGCTGGGTCGACCTCAATCCCATCCTTAGAAATAATATGGCCTAGGAACGATACTTTCTCCAACCAGAATCACATTTGCTAAATTTAGCAAACAACTGCTTATCTTTCAAAATCTGGAGAACTGTTCTCAAATGTTGGACATGCTCGCATCTGGTTTTAGAATATACTAAGATATCATCAATAAATACCACTACGAACTGGTCCAGAAATGGTTGAAAGACTCTATTCATTAAATCCATGAAAGCTGATGGGGCATTTGTAAGTCCAAATGGCATAACTAAGAACTCATAGTGGCCATACCTAGTTCTAAAGGCTGTTTTATAAACATCTGCTGCTTTAATTTTCAGTTGGTGGTATCCAGACCTTAAGTCGATCTTAGAAAAGACCATAGACCTTTTCAGCTGGTCAAACAGATCTTCTATCCTTGGTAATGGATACTTATTCTTAATGGTCAGATTGTTTAATTCTCGATAATCTATACATAGCCTCAAACTCCCTCCTTTTTCTTAACAAATAAAACAGGGGCTCCCCAGGGGGAAGTACTTGGTCTGATAAACCCTTTCTCCAACAGATCTTGTATCTGTTCCTTCAGTTCTTTCATTTCTGATGGAGATAATCGGTAAGGTGGTCTAGAAATTGGAGCAGCTCCTGGAATTAGATCAATGGAAAATTTCAGCTCTCTGTCAGGTGGTAATCCCTGGATATCTTCTGGAAAAACCTCAGGGAATTCACTTACCACTTCTACATCTGACAATTGGGGTCTACTGGTTACGGTTAAAGATGATAAACTAACCAGAAATCCTACTCCTCCTTTCCTCAAACAACGTTGAGCCTTAAGAGCTGATATTATTCGAGGAATCTTACAAATATGTTTAGCTTCAAACTTAAAGGAATTTCCTCTGGATGGATTAACCGCTACTGTCCGAAGCTTAAAATCAATTACTACCCCATACTTGGTTAACCAATCCATTCCCAAAATCATATCAAATTCAGGCATTGGTAATATGATTAAATCAGCAGTAATTTGATGCCCTTTAAGTTTAAGCTCTAAACTCTTAAATACATCGTGCGATATCAATTATTCTCCTGACGGTACTGATACACAGAAACCTACAGCTACCTGGTCAGGCTTAATAGGCAATTTTTTAGCAAATTCAGCAGCTATAAATGAATGAGTGGCTCCTGAATCTATTGAAGCCATGGAAGGAAATTCAGCAATCATAATCTCACCCGTAACTATTGTCGAGTCTGGGTTGGCTTGATCAGTTGTCATTACAAAGGCTCTGCTGGTCACCAGTTGCTTTGATTTTGGAAAATATTTCAAAATATGTCCCGGCATTCCACATTTATAGCAGACATTTTGTCCAAGTCTACATTTTCTAGGATGATTCTTGTGGCACTTAGGACATTCTGGCCTATTGTTACCAGCAGGAACAGAGCTAATAGGTTGAATCGGTAGAGGCTTCTGCTAATGAGGCCTTTGCTGGTTCTTGTTTTGCTTCTTGAACGGCCTCTGGCCCTTCTGCTAAAAGGCTTGTCTTTTCTGTTGCCTTTCCTCATCAACATCTTTCCAATCCCTTTCAATTTGCAGGGCTCTATCCTTTGCTTCTCGATAGGTCCTTGGCATAGATAGCCTAACATTCATTTTGAACATAGGCTTCAATCCCTCCATGAAATGACTCAGCTTCTCTTCTGGGTTATTTCCTATTAATGGCACAAAATAGCACCCTCTTTCAAACTTCCGCACATATTCCTGTACGGTTAGACTCCCTTGCTTAAGGGTCAAAAATTCCCTTTTCAATTCAGACCTCTTACCAGCTGTGAAGTATTGCTCAAAGAATACTTGCTTGAAATCTGCCCAAGTGAGATTTATCAAATCTACAGACAATTTGACTCCTTCCCACCAAATCATCGCATCCTCTCTCAACATATAGATAGCGCACATTGGCCTATCTAAATCAGACATCTGGAGGTATTCAAAGATAACCTCCATTGATTTGATCCAACTCTCTGCCACTAGTGGATCCGTTGTACCACTGAATTCTTTTGGCTTTTGTCGTCTGAACTTCTTGAGGATCATCATTACTTGGTCCTCTACTGCTGGAAGATTGGCCATTACCTCTATTGTTTTGCTCTACCAGCAGTCTTAACAATTGAGTAATATTAGCATTATTGTCAGTTTCTTCTAGGGTAATATTCCTTCTACCTCTTCCTCTTCCTGACATTTTATATTCTATAGCCCATAATCCACCACATATATATATCAGAACATGCTAAATAATTTAAAGACAATGCTCTGAAAATAAACTCACAACTTAGAGGAACGGACGATGAACTCTGATTCAGCTGACGGTGCGTGTGTTTATCTCAGGAACATTTCTCTGATACCATGTTGTGACACTCGAACCCACGGGAATCATGAATTGGGTTAAATAAAAAATTTTTGACTAAAAAGAAGAGCTGAAAGACAATTTGATATAAGCTGTATTCCTTATAACTTAAAAAGTAATTGAAACACAAACATAAAAGCTGACAAACACATATACACTTGCGCCAAATACTGACAAATATTTTGCGGAAAAACAGATCCTATTATATATATTGCAATTGCGAGTTACAACATCTAAAATTATGTTTGAATATACAGCTGTTGTAATTGATCTAATACAGATGCCTAACATACAATACAACATCAGCTATGACACGGAAAACTCTAGCCATTGATAAACACAATGTGAGACCTGGATTTG
>KQ994594.1:14913-28481 GCA_001598015.1 Dorcoceras hygrometricum
TATTCGATCTCCAAGATGTATGCATTGCTATCGGATCTCTAGCGACTCTCGATTTACCAATGGTCGTTGATCTGATCGGGATATATGTGTTGAAAGGACCGTACTGTACGCTAACCACGACCAACTGGTTCTTGCAGGCACTATCAGTGATACCTAGGGGATCATGGCACGATGTTGCTAGGCGCTTTACCATGATCCGTTGGGCAAGTCCGAAATTTTGATTTCGGAGCCACAATGGTTGTGGGCCCACGGCTAGCTGTATCCCTGAACCATTGAGGGTCACACAAGTACTGGATTCATGATTCCCGCACGGAAACTGAGCTCAATGTGTTGAGCATATGAAGAGGATTTTAGGGAGTGTGACTTCCTAAAAGTCAACAGGGGTCAAATTGCAATTTCCAAAAGTTGGAGGACTAAACTGCAATTTTGGAATGTGTGTTCTGAAAAATGGTTTTTCACATCATCATACTCCGTTTTTGAAACTGATTCGATCTGTCTGATCTGATCGGCGATCGGAGTTGTAATGAAGTCGTAGTGATGGATATCGTCATTTCGGACCCGGGCCCGTTGGGCCGGTCTAAGTACATTACTAGTCTACTTATAATAGACTAAGGGCTTCATTAACATAACATAACTCATAACCTAACCCTATCTCCCCAAGTTGGCCGCCCCTCCTCTCATAACCTCACGCCGTCGGCCTCCTCCCTTGCGCCGCCGCCGGCCGCCGTCGTCCGCCGCCTCTTTCCGTGATCGGACTTGTTCCGATCAGCTTGACGGGGAGTTTCTGTCCGTGCTGAATTCGTCAGTCCTTCTAGTGCATGCTGACGAAGGTGTCTTGATTCCGGTCGTGGACCTGATTGACGATCTACCGCCGCCTACCGTTTGAAGTGCCGGTTTCCTCGTGAAACTGGTCGGAGCCAGGCGCCTAGACGCCAGCAAGGTATCAATCTATGAACACCCTATGTATGTTTGTAGATTTATATTAATGTATTCAACACTTTCCGGGCAAATTTTTGTTTTTCGCTGCGCCCCGGAAAGTGGGATCCGGATCCGCCACCGTATGCCGACAGAAATAACTCAAACTGCACTCTATCGTTCGAAGCCCAAATAAACAGTTTTAACAACATAAACAAATATGTGATGCGTATGAATGTAAACACTGAAAACAGTAAAGAAAGATACGCTGAATTTGTTTATGGAAGTTCGAAACTCAATCTCCTACGTCTCCCCTTCTTCCGCCACGGGAAGGATCCACTAGAAGACTTTGATTACAATGACCCTCGCTGCAACCCAGTCCTACGACCCGCAGCGCAAGAACTCCTAGCATCTACCACTGCACACCAGCCTGCAAGCTGTGTGACTAACTCACTTCTTTTACGCCTCAGTGAGAAGGCTACAAGGACTTGTTTAACGTCTTTGTCCAAAGACTACACACACTTCTTTAACGTCTCAGTGCGAAAGACAACTAGACTTGTTTAACGTCTCTGTCCAAAGACTACAATGGAAGTCTGTTAGGATAAAATTTATAGTTTTGGTGATAACAAAATAAGACAAGTTAAATCCATACGACAGGTTTATTCAGATGTTGTTATTACAGGGTTTTAGTAGTTGGTCTTCATTCAGTCGTTGGGTAATTCAGACGAGAGCTACAGTAAGTTGCATATTCACACGTTGGCTACAGTGAAGAAATTTCAGACGCAGGGTATATTGATTCAGACGTGAGTTTATACAATCAGACGCAAGCTACAGTGGATCATGCATCCAGTCGCAAGCTACAGTAGATTATTCACTCAGACGCAAGCTACAGTAAAGTGCATTATCAGTCGATGGAATATATAAACCTGTCGGGAGCTACAGTAATTTGTGTAACCAGTCGCTGATACTTGGTTTTTGCATATAGCAAAACTACGTCTTTTAGATAAGTTAAAACGACAGCGTTTGGTTAACGCTAGAAATCATTCGTTGGACTATGGATGAATCCAATCGCTGGAATAATGCGCATTTTAAAGTAATCAGCAGTTGTAGCTATTCAAATATTCCAGTCGCAACATCTTAAACAACGATGAAGGAATTTCAGGCGCAAGCGATAAAGAAATTCAAATATTCATCATCTTCAGAGCTAAGGTCTTCTATCATGATCTGCTCCTGAAGATTCTGTTCCAACTGGTTTGTCCTTAACCAGCTGGTTTTTAGTCTGCTCATGTATCTAAGAAGACACTACTTTGGAGCTGTTCCCCAAGCTGGTTTCTTAGGTGAACCATCTTGAGTTGAAGAAGACTACTCGAGTGCCCCACCCAGCATGCAGATTCTTCCTCGTCCAAGGTGGGCACCTAGAGCTAGTCTCTCTTCTCGTTGAAGCAGCTCTTCTGCCCTTGCTGACTTTCCAGCTGGTCCTTCAGCTGGTCGCTCAGCAAAGTATATTGTACATCGCTGGTGATCGGATCTGCACTCGATCACTGCGCTTGTACCTATCTTCGCACTCAATCACTGCTCTTGTACACTGCACTTGATCTGCGCTTGAGATATTCTGTACTTGAGCATTTTTCACTTCAACTCTGCACTTCAGTTCTGGTCTTGATTCTTCGCTTGAACTGCTCTTCATACTCTGAACTTGATCTTCGTGCTGCTCCAACATCCAGCTGATGAACCAGCTTGATGTTTCCTGAACTTCTGGAAGTAAACTGCCGAATCAGCTTGGGCGTCCCCTTACTGTTCCAGCTAGATATCTTCAACCAGTCCAGTTCAGGCATCCCCTCAATGTCCTAGCTTGGATATCTTCACGTCTACTCCAGTCTAAGCAAGCTGCGCATGTCAAGTAGAGCGTTAGTACAATAGAAGCAGATTTTGTGTGAATCAAAACTTAGATTCTGATCTGTAAACACAGATCCAACAAGGAAGGGTAAGACTGATCTCTAAGGGAATTGAGACAGCACCAGCAGTTAGACACGCACCTCCCCTGACTCGTGGGCCTAACAGTCCAACCCTAACGCACATAATAGGTGCACTCTGCGCTGCCACATTATAAGGAAATAAAGTTGCACCTTGGCTAACAGCTATAGCTTTTGTCTAGTGGTAAGCGCTTGATCCTAACAAAGAGGGACATTGCGTCATTGTTGTTCTGCTCTGCTGACTTGCTAGGTGAGCACTGTTCTGGAGTCGTAGCAGCAAGAGCTTTTGTGGGTTGAGAGCTCGATGGTCCAGCCTCTTATCTGGTCTCCAGCTCAAACTCATAAACTTTCAGATTTGCGAACAGATCGTGGAGTTCCCGTTTATTCAGATACTTCGATTCGTGCATGGCCATCGTCTTCACATCCCACTCCCTCGGAGGCGAACAGATCGTGGAGTTCCCGTTTATTCAGATACTTCGATTCGTGCATGGCCATCGTCTTCACATCCCACTCCCTCGGAGTGCTCTCATCACCTTAAGAGCCAATTCTCTATTGCTATATTATTTTCCAAGACTGGTTAGCTCAATCACAACAGAGCTGAATCTCTCGTCAAACTCCGTCCTTGTCTCGCCTTCGCTCATCTTTATGGACTCATATTTCTGTTGGGAAACTGTCAGTTTGTTCTCTTTTGTCTCATCGTTGCCTTCACAGATTTGCTTGAGATTTTCCCAGATTTCCTTAGCAATAGCACAGGTCTTTATCTTGCTGAACATGTTCTTGTCCAACGTCTATACAGAATGTCCTTTGCTACATTATCCAGGTTGGCTTTCTTCTTGTCCTCTGGTATATACTCCATTTTGGTTTCTCTATCCACTGTGGAGCACCAGCAGTAATCGCCATCGTCGTGTTCGCTTTCATAATCTTCATGGGTCCATCTGTTATAACGAACCACATGTCATCATCCTGAGCGACCAGATGGGCTTGCATCCTGATCTTCCAAACATCGTACTCCTCCTTAGAAAACATAGGAATTTTATTGTGAGAAGTATACATAGTTAATATAAACGCAGAAGATCAAATTGTTCAATAACTGAGATGACAGGGCACTGATACCAATTGATAGGATCAATTATGATCGAAAATAGGCCTAGGAGTCAGAAGGGGGGGGGGGATTGAATGAACTCCTTGGATTTTTATTTTTCAAATCCTTAAAAAAACTATTTTACAAGCCTGTGCTTAAATCAAATCTGAGTTACCAGATTTGAGGCTCTCAGTCCTAATCTGTTTTCTTGATTAACAAATAATGTGAGGAAATAAACCGATTAAATAGTGAACAGTATAAATAATGATGCATATAATGTAAATAGAGTAAGGGTCAAGAATTTGTTTCTGGAAGTTCGGATCTCAAATCCTACGTCTCCCCTTCTTCCTTTTCATGAAGGTTCCACTACAAGATTTGATGAGTACAGCTTCTGTAAACACCCAGTCACGTAAGCCTCACTTAACGTGAACTCCTAGCACCACAATACAACGCAGATTTCACTGCCAAATACAACAAATGACTTTTTAGAACTGCTTCACGTAGCACGTTCTTTACAGACTCTGTTTGAATATTACAATGGATACAACACACACGGAGTTTGTAACAACTTCTGGTTCTTTGAACAATATGAATGAATGACTTGAACCAGAAGAAATCTCTCGAAGATTATTGCTGTTTTGGAACTGAACGAATGTTCTTCGAGAATGAGAACTGGGATATCAATAGTGTTTTACTTGAAAATATTTTTCTCAGAGAGACAAAGTTTATGCGAGAGAGTAAAATCCCGAGAGATAAAATTCGCAGAGTGCTTAAATCGTCAGAGAGCTTCTTCGCTTGAAATTCTTCAGCTATTTATAACATCCATCTTCAACGGTCATTTAATGAGACAGTAGACACAAACCCCATTTGAATATCTTCATCGTATCGTGCATTAATTTCTCCATTAATATTGAGTAAAGGTTTTTCTATTGTTGTCAGAGCTTTGTTGACTTTAATACCCAAAGTAGGTAAACATTGTATACATCAACTCTGCGTCCTACAAAGTATACTCCAAATAGCTCTGAACTTGAGTCTCTTTCATCCACTTTGTCTAACAGGATTTATCTGATTTAATCTTGATCGTTGAATCATATGGATCATTGGCTGATAAGATCTGAAGCTAAGATCTGAAATATGTCTATGAATAACATGTTGAGATCTGTTCTGAAATACTTCTCTGTTCTGTATTATAGAAACCTCTGATATGAAATCTGATATATACCCTTTGAAATACTCTGAGTAAATTATGTCCAAATCTGAGTCTCTGTTATTGATCAGAGCTGATAACTAAGCCTCTGTACTGAATCTGATACCCTCGGATCTGAGTTGCTCTTATCTGATGCGATAAACTCTTTTCCCTTTATCTATTCTCTTCCCAATCTCTCGGATCTGAATATACTTCTTCCTTTTATACAATCAGATCTGATGAACTCTCTTCCGTTAAACATGATTACTAATAGGTCCAGATCTGAGTCTTAAATTCAGTTCTTATCTTGTTTTCGTTATCATCAAAACTTATAAATTTTCTCTTAACAAGGTGTGTGTTTAACTGCTGGTGATGTCTCAATTCCCTTAGAGATCAGTCTTATCCTTCCCATACCGTCGGTCCTATCCCCAGTAGAGATAGTATTACCCGTTAAGATCTGGCATCACACTTTTACAGTCCACATGGCCAACCAAATCAAGCAGCGTAACGTCAGCAGCTTGATGTAGGAGAATTTTTCAGGAGGTCACCCATCCCAATTCTACTCTCATCCATGGACGCTTAACTCAACAATACACAATATGATAATTTCATTGATATTATATATCTGTATTTTAGATCTTATAAAATTTAAATATTAAATATACAAATAAAAATAATGATCTTTATTGCTCTTATTTTTTAAATGAAATCAGTTATAAATCAAATATTAATTATTATCTTTCAATAAATTTGAACAATTTTTTCATTTTTAGTCAACTAATTAAATTTAAATGTTAGAGATCTTTAAATTACTTTTCTTATTATAATAAATATTAAAAAACTAATGGTATATATTAACGATTAAATAAAATAACTTTTAAATATTTGGTTATCACAGAACTTTCATAAATTTATAAACATTGTTAATTATCATTACAATCTTTAAAACTTATTAATTTTTAACCATTAAATATACCATATAAAATAATTAATCACACACCTCAAATAACAGATCAAATTAATGTCAGAACAATTGAATCAGGGAAACCCGAAGCACCGCCTAGAAATAGACCTGGCCACGGGCCGGTTTAGCCCGTGGCCCCGACCGAAACCGGCCCGGAGTCAACGAGTCGGTTAACCGGGTCAAGGGGTTTCCGGAACCGTGAAGACACGGGCCGGTTCCCGGAACCGGCCCGACGGGTCATAGGCTTTGAAAAATAATTTTGTACGTTGCAGGAATGAGGAACCGAACCCAGGCCACAAACATTAGAACTGAGTACCTAACCACTGTACTACACCCTTTTCTGTATGCAGACTAATACTTTTAAACGTATATATATATATTATATTATCATAAAATTATTAAGATTTGATTAATTTGTACTATCTTAAAAAACCTAAATATCTTAATATAACCATATTGATTATTTTAATTAATATTTGTATTCACCTTATAATTTTTTCAAATATTAAACGAGTAAAGTACAATAATATAATAACTTATTCAAAAACTTTTCATGTCATTTCTCAATATATTACTATCATAATCATACACTAATAATTTTTTGTGAACTATACAAGTTTCATTTATCATTAAATTGGGAGCATTTGATTAATTTGTACTATCTTAAAATGCCTAAACACCCTAACATAACTATATTGATTATTTTAATTAATATTTACATTCATCCTTATCATTTTTCAAATATTTTAACAATTAAAGTGCAATAATATATAACTTACTTAAAAACTTCTCATGTCATTTTTTCGATATCTTAAGTAATATTCATTATCTCAACATTTTTCATATAAACATAAATATTACTAAATTTTAAAATAAAAATTTTAATATTATATAATGTTTATATTGATGCACATGTAGTATATACACAACTACAAATTAAGGAAGCATACAACTCGATTTAGCTGTTATATTTATGTATTATTATAACAAGAATGAGACAAATAGGCAAATTATGCGTAAGCAAATATACTTTGGTGTTTTGTTTAAAAGATAAACTAATTTTATTTTTCAGCTATGCTTATAAAACATCGAGTTCGAAACTTGATGTCCATTTCGATTTTCAATCCATAGATATTACTCTATATTGTTCTTTTTGGTAATAATAACATATCATTTTGGAATTTTATTTCACTCAGGTTTTCATGTTTGGTATAGTTTTATATAAGAAATAACTTAAAATTTTGAATACATAAACGTTTTTTAATTGCTTTGATTTTTTTTTTCAAAATATTAAATTCAAATTCGAATTTAAACACAAATTAAGATTCGAATTTAAAATTTAAGTTAAAATTCTAAATTAATATTCAAATTAAAATTCGAAATAAAATTCAAATTAATTGACAAAATACAAAATTCAAATTGTATTTAACATTCAACTTCAAATTCTAATTCGAAATTCAAAATTTAAAATTCAAGATTTTGAAATTTAATTACAAAATTACCCTTTCTAAAAACAACGAAAGCAAATTTTTTTTAAAAAATAATTTAATTTTTTAAAAATATTTTTAAAAATGGTTCTTTCTTTGTTCTTTTTCCCCACTGCCTATTTTGCCGGTTCAAGCCCTGAACCGGCCCGGAACCGCCGGTTCCCAGACCCGGACCAGAACCGGTTCTCACGGTTCCGGTTCCGGTTCCAGGTTTTCCCGACCCTAAACCGGCGGGTCGGACCCGGAACCGGCCCGTGTCCGGGTCTACCTAGAAAGGGCGAAAACTACATACAATTCATACTATTTAAGATAACATTGCTTGATCTCACACAATCACACAAAGAAACATATCTATATATTAGATCTATATAATCAAAAATCGGCCACATCAACCTCTTCCATAACAACGTACCACCTTTTCCTAATAAAAAAATATTGAACCGGTTTCGCTCAACCACACACATAAATGTGTTAAAAACACCATAATTTAGGAGTTACAACTAAGCATCAACATAATCCTACAACCCATTTTTTGTAAGAGAAAGACAGAAATAAAAAGCGGTTAATTTATTGACAAAATCCAAAAAAAACTCACCTGAACCAAAGTTAACTCATGTTCTACCACACAAGGACCTATTTTTAGCTAGTTCGCTGAGCGGTTTGTTGGTGAATCTGAGTAAATTGTAAGCAAATCCACCGGCAATTGTCCCAATAATGGGGCCAATTATGTAAACCCAAAGCCCTTTGTATGTGTGTCTCACAATGGCTGGACCTATGCTCCTTGCTGGGTTCATCGAGGCTCCAGATATTGGCCTGTATTCAATTTATTACACAAGAAAAATGTTATCATCCATGGGTTGAATAGAAAAGATATTTGTATATATTGTAACTGGAATTACTAATCAAAATGACGAATAAATATTATTTTTACCAAGAAACATATCTCATGTTTAATCTTTTCTATCTAAACGTTCACTGAAATTTCAACGGATATAGTACAAATAAAACTGTTGTCATATTGCTACTGACTTGCATATCAAATAAAACAATATATGATAGGTTTTGAAAATTATTTATAATATAGGAAGTGTGGGAACAGATATTTAAACTATATAATATTCGTAGATCTAAAGTAAGTTGCTCACCCAGCAACAAAGACATTCAACATTATTGTGATTCCAACTGCAATTCCTCCCAAGTCCGCGTTCTGAATTTAAACAAATAAAATTAAGATAAAGATATTCTGAGAGAATATATATACATTATAAAACAAGGAAAGAGAAAGAAAAGAGCAAAGGTAATAATAATTCAAGATCAAACAAATAGCCATGTGAAAATGACAAATTTGTCTGAAAAAAAAAATTGGAATAATTCAGGATTGACCTCAATCACAAGAAAAGATAAATAAAGCATCGTCTGTCGTGAAAGAAAGAAAAAGGAGTAAATTTAAAATAAAGTATCACTGTCATTCGACAAATTTTTATCACTCCGTTTGTTAAGAAATTAGCAAAATTCTCTTCTAGAAACTATTCTCCTATAAGAAGACAGGATCGATTCGGAAGAGACAGAGTTAAAAATTTCTTGAAGTGCACGTTTCTTTCTTTCTTGTACAAGTTGTAAAAACCCTTTTCAAAATTTGCAATAGCTTCAATTTATTTTCAGAATCATATTGTAATATTATAATACATATATATAAACAATGCCTCGCGTACCGCTCTACTATCCGTAGCAACAGCTGAAACAACGAACATCAAAAGAGAGGAGATTATTATTTCTATAGCCAAAGACTGTCCGTTTGATCCAACGGGTAGAGTGCCGAAGTAAGCTGCACTTGTGACATCAAACATCACACACAAAGTGTAACTTGCAAGAATAGATCCCAATAACTGAGCAATTATGTACAAAGGAACCTGCATAGATGTTAACAACAGAAATGAAATTCGGGATTGGATAATTACACTTGCAAGTATAGAGGACTAGTGCATAAGTGATTCATTAAAGTTATGGTGGAGCTCTTCTTGCATGGTTATGTAGTCTTGGCTACTTGGGGAAAATTCTACCAGATCGAGTAGTATAACTAGAAATAAATTTTCTGAGAATAACGAAACTTTCCTCGTCTTCTGTAAATGATAGATATGTATATATACTCACGGTATTTTAGATCATCTCCAACCCATAACTCTATTTTGGTGTAATTTCTGCACTAAATACATATAAATCTCCAACCCACTTACTTCAAATCTTATACCAAAAGGTATATTTTCATAATATTTCATTAATTCCTATATATTAATTTTTCTTAATAGTGTAACAATGTAATTATTATTAATATTTTAATTATTATTTTAATAATAAATTACAAATTTGGTATAAATTAAGAAACGTAATTAAATATTAAAATAAATCAATAACTTCAATATAAAATTTAATTGAACAATGTGATTTTGGAGAAGTTTGATCTAATTGATTTATTATTATGTTAATTAATTAAATATGTTTAAATAAATAGAAACATTATTCATTTAAATATTAATTTATGTATATTCAATAAAAAAAATTTAATTGAATTATTTATTAATTTTGATTTTTTATAATTATTTCATATAAATCTATTTTTTTTAATAATTATTTAGTATAGTAAAAAAAGAGAAAAGAAAAGATAGAGATTTGACGTAGTGCAAAAAACTGCACCAAATTTGGTGCAAAATATTTGGTGTTGCACCAAATTTGGTGCAAAATATTTGGTGCTACACCAAATTTGGTGAAATGGTGCAGATGGTTGGACTTCATTTTTTAGCACCAAAATAGTGTAAAACACCATTTTGGTACTAAAGCAACCACCGTCTCGTAGCCCACTGTAGTAGTCACTAATCTACTTCAATGGGTGATCTCGATTGTTATTATAAGATAATCAATGACGTCAGAACAAAATCAAGTAGAGCAGGACCGATGGGACTTGTAGCTAAGGGAGGCCGATAGGCCCCCGAGAGCGAGCCTTCGGCGATTAAGAATACTTTGATTATAAACATTTATTACTAACTATCTATAAGACTTACCGAGTGACCGATCCTCGGGTGAGGAGCGGGAACGGATTATAGGAGCTACGACCCGAGCATTCCAGAATCATATGATGGAATGCAGTAAGGGTCTAACTTCACTTGAGTTAACGAGCCTACTATTTCACGAAGGGAAATAGGATAGGGCTCGACCTTACTGAGCTATGATCTATGAGTTAATGGTTGCTATGAGCTATACGATCCTGGCGAGTCCTACGAGTACAGGATCTACCTTCTAATGAGCTAATGAGCTGCCTATTCATTCATCCTATGAATGAATAAATAGCAGCTCTATCTTAAGGCATACAAGGACCCTAACTATACATAAGGAAAATTCAGCTTCTAAGTTAGTCTATTTTGTACTTTCAATAGTCAAGCCGATTTTCATCTTCTAAGTTGAGTTCTTTTCTTTTCCTTCACATTTAGTCCAATTTTTTAATCAAATGCTGGCACGGTACCAACATGTTCAGTCTCAGCAAACAAATTCATAACCAATATATAGCTCAAATCCATTATGGAATTTTTCCCAAATGATCAAACCAAACCAAAAGACAACAACGAACAAAATGAACCTCTTTCCATGGAAAACGACGAAAGGTGGCCAATGTGATGGAGACTGCGGGATTGAAGTGAGCCCCGGAAACATGGCCAACAGTATATATCAGCGCCATTACTGTCAATCCCCAGGTCGCAGAGATTCCAGGATGCGTGATTTTCTCCCCGTAAAGCTTGTTCACAGCCACAGAACCACATCCAGCAAATATCAAGAAATAAGTGCCAAACAGTTCTGCCAACACCTGATCTCCAAACAATCAATCCAAGCTTGCGTCAGTACTTTTAATACAAGATGTTCGTGCTAACATCTGACGACATGTGATCTGATGCTTCACACATCATGTTTTTTTAAAAGGCAAAAGGGTGGCTGGATTTGATCAGGAAACCTGGTTTCTTAATTATTTACCTTCTGTGCTGTGGTTACTACTGCAAGTGATGAACAAAACCCGCCGTTTTCGTCGGATTGGGACGATGAATTTGTCTTTGTGAAGCCTGATTCCATCTTAGAGATCTGTTCTTCTTCGATTCCTTCTGTTTTCGTCACCATTGTTACGTTGTAGAACTTTGGTTCTTGAATGGAGAAGAATTTTGCTTCTTTTGGAATTGGTTTGGTAGATAAAGATGATCATTGGAGGGGTCAAAAGATTGATTGTGATCTGTTAAATCCAATACTTCGTTTCTATTATAGGAAATTCGAATGATTCTTCCTCCGAGTTTGCAGAATATCTGACTGATACAATTTGAATTTATGATGGGATTAAAATATTATCCTTAAGAAGCACAAAACCGAATCCTCGGGATCTCTCAGATAAGCCCTGTGTTTATGTGTGACTAATTCCTTTGACTGCAGTGGTTTTTTGGAGAACACAAAATGTAGCCAATAATAGTGAAAAATTGCCCTCCTAAAATATATCCATTTGCCACATAAATCAACAGACATATTATAATATAATATATTTCCAAATGATTATTCTTAGTTCGATTCAAAATTGTAATCTAATTGACATGGAAAACAAATATTTTCCAAAATTTATATTATTCTATCTTCCTTAATAATATGGGGATTGGAGTAATTAAAATTCGAAGTTCGAACCGGGGTATCGAGTCAAAATTTGATTGGCAGTAAGAATTTTCTATGTTCTCTCTATTACCATTCTTCTATCCGATTCTTTATGATTTATAATACTTTAGCAACACGATGCAATAACGAACTGAGAATAAAAATAAAGCTCATACTGTTCGTGCTCCCAAAGTAGCTTGACGCATTGTCAAGTACTCAAATTTATGAGATATTTGTTGCAATTTCATTGAGAATCAAAATAAATTGAGCTGATGTTTCGAAAAAGTACAACATGTCAATACTCATAAATATTTCTTGATGCTATATGAATTTAAAGTTGAACGTTTTGAAATAGCACAATATGATTTTATATGGAGAATCTAAAAATATTCACGATATGATCTAATAGAGCATATAATATATTGGGGAGAAAATTCATGATTATATAATATTTATTATATTTGAATCTAAAGAGATTTATAATTGGATTTGACATGAATTCCAGATCTATAATATTTTCGAATGATATAGATCTAATGTCAAAATATATCAATGTTTATTAAACTTTGATAAAAAAAATGTAAGTTTGATGATACAATATTCATGAAAAATTATCATTGTAAGATCCAAAATTTTTTTAAAATATTCTTGAAGAATGTTGAGTAGAGGCATATTAGTTAAATGAGATTTTAATGATCTTATTAATAGAGAAATCAACTACAATCTCAATGATGCGAGATTTATCAATATGTTGTAAGAGTATTAATTTCACTGAGACTGATTATATATGATTTAAGATTTATCATTTTGCTTTATATAGATTAGAATCATATATCTGTAAGTTGTTACTAGGATCGAAAAACAGATCGCAACATAGAGTTTAAAACCTCTGATACCAACGGTTGGAAAATTTTTTGGATCCAATCAGATAGCATCGTGTGGGGGACAACGCAGAATAGAGACAATACACGTTTAAAATCAACAGCAACGAGATAGCACACACTGTCGGATCCGCGCTCTGAATAAGATTGGAGCTGCAAAAGTTCATGTTCTTGAAATATTTTGAGCACCAAGAGTATATAGAGTATTCGAGTCTTGTCTGAAATACCAAGCAGAAAATACCCCACATACTCCCTGGAAACTGAAACTTAAAATCTATTTAAAGCATGAATGCAGTAAAACAATAAATAAGTATGCTAATAATAGATAGGAGACGATATTTGTTTCTGAAAGTTCGAAGGCAGCAATGTCCCCCTTCTTCTGAACTGGAAGACTCTACTAGAAGACTTTG
>KQ994596.1:0-18513 GCA_001598015.1 Dorcoceras hygrometricum
CTGTAACAAAATCCATAATATGCATTTCAAATTTTTCAGACACCGCCAAACTAATTAAATAAAAAACGTAATTGCATCCATAACTAGAGAATTTGTTTCTTCGTAATCAATTCCACCTTTGAGAAAAACCTTGTGCAACAAGCAAAGCTCTATATCTCATTATTTCGTTTTTCTTATTTCGTTTTCGAACGAAAACCCATTTGTATCCAACAGGTTTACACCTTCAGGTGTAAGTACTATAGGTCAAAAAACATTATAATTTATTTAACGAATCTAACTCCACCTGGATGGCATCTTTTCATTTTATCCAGTCCTGTCGATTTTTACATTCACCAAAAAATTTTGGTTTATGATCTTCATTCTCGTTTATGATGTCAAATGCCACATTTTAAGAAAATATATCATCAATTTCTTTCACATCATTTCGGTTCCATATTTCTCCAGTATTAATATGATTGATAGAAATTTCATGATTGTCATCATTTTGTGGTTTCAACAGAATATCTCATCATCATGTTTATCATCATGTGTTTCTGTTGGAACATCATTCCCGATTTTATGATCATCGTGTTTCTCTATGCATTTTCTTTTTCGAGGATTTTTATCCTTGGAACCGATTGGTCTTCCACGCTTCAGGCGTGTTATGACATCATGAACGTCTTTGTTCTCAATTTGTTTCTTCGGAATTTCAATTCAGACAGGAGCATTTATAGCATGTATATGTGATTTAGGTACACAGTTGTGTCTACAAATGCATCTGGTATTTGATTTTCTATTCTTTGCAAATGCACAATTTGCTGTACTTCTTCATCACATTGTTTATTTCTTGGATCCGGATATAACAATGATGATACATACCATGTAATCTCTTTTTCGATATGTTTATTTTCTCCCATAACATTGGGAAGATATTCTCATCAAAGTGACAATCAGCAAAACGTGCGGTAAACACGTTAACCTCGAGATATCGAATGATTGATGGACTATCATAAACAACATAAATTTTGATCTTTCTTTGAGGTCCCATTTTTGTTCGTTGAGGCGGTGAAATAGGTACATATACCGTGCATCCAAAGATTCTGAGATGAGAAGTATCTGGTTCTTTACCAAATGCAACCTGCAATGGTGAGTATTTATGATATGCACTTGGTCTGATGTGAATTAATGCAACAGCATGTAAAATTTCATGTCCCCATTATAGAAAAAGGGAGTTTTGTGTTCATAATCATTGGTCTATCAATCAGTTGTAGATATTTAATCAATGATTCAGCTAAAGCATCTGTGTATGTACATGAGCAACGGGATGCTCAACAGTAATTCCCATCAATATGCAATAATCATTGAAAATTTTGGAAGTAAATTCACCAGCATTATCGAGTCTAATATTTTTGATTGTATAATCAAGAAATTGAGCTCGTAATTTTATTATTTGAGCAAGTAATCTTGCAAAAACCACATTTCGAGTTTATAATAAAGATACGTGTGACCATCTGCTGGAGGCATCTATCAATACCATAAAGTATCGAAATGGTTCACATGGTGTATGAATTGACCCATAAATATCACCCTGAATACGTTCAAGAAACATGGGTGATCCAATTTTTATCTTGGCTAGTGATGACCTTATAATAACTTTTCCAAGAGAACATGCTTTATATTGAAACTTATTATTTTGAAATACCTTTTGGTCTTTCAGTGGATGATCATGTGTATTTTCTATAATTATTCACATCATTATTGGATCAGGATGTCCCAATCGATCATGCCAAGTAGTTAATCTTGGAAAAATTTTGAACTACCACGTTTGATTCGATTGGTCTTATATGCGTATAATGCAATCTAGTAGAGTATTGATAGTTTTTCAACTACATATTTCTTTCCTGATTTATATGTGGTAAGACACATATATTTCTCATTTATTTCAGTCATTAACTGAGTATCACACCCATGGGAATATATATATCATTAAAAATAAAAAATTTCCTTTTCGTTTGTGGTGTCACACCCGGTGCTCTTAATTAGAGATTAAGCACGCAAAACACGAAAGCTTAAAAGTGGATAAAATATTTCTTTTTGGCCTGACTGAAAATCATAACTTCAAAATAATCGCATATTCAAAATATCGACTTTAAAATCAAAAGCCTGCAGAAAAATCACAATATATACATATACATGCAACTCAAAATCGAATCAACAACAACAAGTACACAGGGTATCCCATGATAAGTAATCGATAAAGCATATATATATATATACTGTTATAGACGCCTGTTTGGGCGTCTGGAGATGCTCAGCCGAGCATCTTAGCAATTTCATAAGATGTTCGGCTGAGCATCTCCAGGCGCCCACGCAGGTGCCCATAACAGGCGCCCACACTATCAACTTTATATATATATATATGTAACTGGGAACTCAAAGCCTGGAGCTGACTCATCTCTCGGTTCAGCTGATCTACCTAGAAAAAAACCTGCAATGACCAACACACTGCCAAAGCAGCCCCAAGGGAAAACAACGAGGTCAAACCTCAGTACAAAAAGCTTTCATAAAATATCAAACAAATAAGACATGCAATATCTCAAGACGTGCAATGCATGATGGGTATAGCGAAGACTAATCGGCTGTCAAATAGATCACAACAAACTCATCCGTGATTCATCAAATCAGGAAATCAGTGGTCACATCGCAGGTGAGATTATGGGAGCTATCCAACAATCCCACATGCAGTACTAGCAGCACAAAGTCTCAAAGCTCAACCCAACTAGTGCCATTTAGCTTTGAGGGGTGGGAGCTACCACTGAACCTTAGGGCAGACACAATCTCGCAGCGGCGAGTCGAGGGTACGTGAGCCAGCCGACACCCCTCATTTTATTTTCAAATCAGCATGCTGGCCCTATCCATAATCAGATAAAAAATCAGGTATAAAAAAGAACCGGCTCAAAATGCTATGCATGTATGCAAGACAGTATCATCTTACAATCAACACGTAATAATCATACATAAACAGATCAGAAAATTATCACATAATACATGGCTAAGCAGACTCGGCTCACAACCAGCACATAATACACAACACGGAAAATCATAACCTACACAGCAGTTCAGTTCACGCTGGAAATATTCTCATGCTTATGTCAAAGCTGTTAATATAAGCTCAATCCGTACCATGTGCAGATCTTGTCAAAACACCTTAGCTCAAGGCTCACGGTTGGGACAGAAAGCACTCGCTGCGACGCTCAGTTCTCGAACCACAACTCTGGGTCAGCTGCTCACAGCAAAGCCACACGAGGGTTACAAATCTGCACAACATCTAGAAATAAGATCAAAAGCTCACGGTCGAAGCTTCAACATTCGACCAGCCTGCACTCAACCTCAAAGTTCAACCTAACCCAAGTTAAGAACAACTAACGCTCGAAAAAAACTCTAATAGTTTTGATTACCTGAAACGAAGCTCAACTGAGCCGAAAATCATGACATACGGCTCACGATTCCTCCGGCGACCTTATCCCGACACCAAGCTGGTACAGAAACGTCGGCCTTGATGATGGATTTCCATCTGAGTTACCCTCACTCAAAACTAACTGGCAATTTCCGACGATCTGGAAAATACTAGGTCGGGTGAACAGTGACCACTAGGGTTTGGAAAATATCTGTCGGGAGCTTCCAGAAGAAGATAAAGAAACGGATGGTCTAAATGACTAAGTGTTGGTCAACGAGAGGGTGTTTATACTCACTGCTCAAAATATCTGTCGGGAGCTTCCAGAAGAAGATAAAGAAACGGATGGTCTAAATGACTAAGTGTTGGTCAACGAGAGGGTGTTTATACTCACTGCTCAACAGATCACGGTTACGGTGATTTCAGCTCAAATCAGGCCTATTCACTATATTCAGCCCTGCGTACAACTCAGCACGCACATACACCCAGCTCTCGCATGCAACAGCTCATGCTCTACAGACCACGCTCTCAACAGATTACGGCTACAGTAATATCAGATCAGTTCAGATCTCAACACTGTTAGCATGCGCTAACAGCTCTTGCGCACTACTCCAGCACATGAGAGACGATCAGCTCTCACCAAAGCTGACCACTACCAACAGTTTTCACCCAAAGCTGAGACCATGACCAGCTCTCGTCTGGTCTGAAAATCATGAACAACTCTCGTCCAAACTGTGCGTCACCATCAGCTTGCACCCAAGCTGATTTTGCCAACCAGCACAACGCAACTCTCAAAATCTGTTCCCTCAGCTCAAAGCACCAGAACATCTCTAAGCTGAATCCAGCTTATACTCACACAGTAAATTCCAGAGCTATTCACCCCTAAGCTGTTGTCCCAAAATAGCTTGCGGCAGAAACTCAAACCAGCACAACGTAGCACTTCAGCTCAGAACTGTTCCACTCAGATCAGCTCGCGCCTGATCTGATCTATGCCAAACCCGAAGGTTACCAATAGCTTACACCAAGACTGATCTTCCCTATCAACTTTTGCTCAGACCTGACCGTACAAACAGCTTGCGCCACGCATAGGGGAATAGATCACACCAGAAGACCAGATCACCCGCTCAGCACAGGGTAAACTGCACAGTACCACCAAATAGCTTGCGCAACCTCAAGTCAGATTTCGCCCTAACAGTCAGGTCAGGATGCTCTATCCAGCTTACGGCAACCAAAACAGCATGCAACGCTCTCAGCTTGCAGCACCTAAGCTCGGGACAGCTCACAACATGCCTATCGGCACAGCTCGCAGCTACAGACCAGATCACACACTGACCAGCTTATGCGTAACGAACCGTCCTCGCCAAAGCTGAAATCACCAAAACACTTGGCACAACAATTGCGATTTGAACTGTCAGCTCAGGGCACCCAGAACCTCCCTAAGATGAACGCAGCTTACGCTCACACGGCCAAACTCTCAAGTTGTTCGCCTCTCCGCTATTATCTCCAAAAAAACTCGCGGCTGAAGACTCCTTCAAGCCAACGAAGCAGTTCAGCTCAGAACTATTTCACCAGACCAGCAAACTACCCATAAAGCAACTCAGCTCAGGTCACATACCTGCTTCTCATCCAGCAGTACGTCCAACAGCTTATAAGCAGTACGTACAACAGCTTATAGCACTCGCTCAGCTTACAACCTTCAAAACATTAAGTGCTTCCAAACTCTCAGCTTACACTGCTCAGATTACGTCGGCCAACTCAGGTCGCGTACTCTCTTCTCCACTATCCGTACTTACATCAGCTTAGAGTACTTAACTCAGCATGCATTACTAAAGTCAGCTTGTGATGCTCTATTCAGCTTTCGCTGTCCCAACCAGACCACGAGGATTTCATATCAGCTTACGCACCCAGGTCTCAAGGTACGTACTTAAATCAGCTCGCAATGGTCAACCCAGCTCTCCAGGGTCAACACAGCTCACGTCATAGCTTCAGGACCAAAACTGCATCCAGCTTATGCCTACATCCTAAACTGCTATCAGCCCAGACCACTCTACTGGACTGGTTCGCGCTACAGCTGCATCAGCTCGCAAACTCAGCACAGCTCCAGTGTTAATCTGTCAGCTTGCACCCGATCTGGTCCAGCTCGCAACTACTCTGGAAGCTTCCAAGCTGAATTCTACAAACTATACATCCAGCGCCCTCCGAGCTGCAACAGAAACTCCAGCAACTCTAAAAAGCTTGCTCTCCTACGATCAGCACAGGCCACTGAACCAGCTCGCACCCGTGCTGTCTAAACTGAAATCCAAAGCAGCTTCCTGCATCACCAGCTTAGCACGAACTGCAGGATCATATCCGAGCGATCCACCTCAGCCGATCCTCTCCAAGCTGGAAGAATCACGATTAGTTGGCTACTAATCTGGACTGATTAAACCGTTAATGACCCCGACTAATTACAATCCTCAAAATTTTCTAAAATTC
Organism: Dorcoceras hygrometricum; assembly: GCA_001598015.1. Classification (NCBI taxonomy): domain Eukaryota; kingdom Viridiplantae; phylum Streptophyta; class Magnoliopsida; order Lamiales; family Gesneriaceae; genus Dorcoceras; species Dorcoceras hygrometricum. Next base: position 5,909 of record KQ994596.1, read on the forward strand.
ATCATTATTGAACCAGGATGTCCCAATCGATCATGCTAAGTACTTAATATTGGAGAATTTTGAACTACCATGTTTGATTCGATTGGTCTTAGTATAATGCAATCCAGTAGGGAGTATTGATAGTTTTTCAACTACATATTTCTTTCCTGATTTATATGTGGTAAGACACATATAAATCAGGTTTTCTTCAGTCATTGACTGAGTATCATACCCATGGAAATATATATCATTAAAACTCAACAAATCAACCTTTTCGATTGTGGTGAAAACAGAGCATCAGTTATCATATATTTTGTACCATTAGGTAACAAAATCCGAGCTTTACCACAACCTTCAATCAACTCTACAGGACCCGATATAGTATTTACCATTGTTTTTGTTGGTTTTTTATTTCCAAGAAATATCTTTTATCTCGGAAAATAGTATGTGTTGTACCACTATCAGGTATGCAAAATTCCATGGTGTTATTTACTTGTATAGCTTTGTTCCTAGCATTTTTCAGATTAAACAATAAAACATAATTTAACATATGAAATTAGAAAACATAAAACATATAATAAATATCATCATAAAAATATATGAAAACTGTTACATTTATATCCCACCATTGAACTGATCATTTTCAGAGAAATCAATCAGAAAATTTGCAGCATCAAAATGCGTTGAATCACTCAATCGGTCATTATGTTCAGTGAAATTAGTCTCATTTTCTTTGCCCTTTAGTGATTCTTTATAGAGCTTACAAAGATGCTCCGGGGCTCGATAAATACGAGACCAATGCCCTTTAGTGCCACATCTAAAACTAGAACTTTCGAATCTTGTTGAGTGATTTTCTTTCTTATTCATGTTCTCATGCTGCCTCTTTTGTAGGTGGTTCGTGGCTTCCTTTTTAGAGGGGTTATAGAAGTAACTACCTCTATTGTTTTCAAAACCACGACCGTGTCCACGGCCATGGCTATTTCTACGTCCACGTCCATGTCCACGACCCCGACCCCGACATCTGCCACGACCAAAACCTTGTCCACGAATTTGATTTTGCTTTCGTTCATTCTGAATTATGACATTTACTTCTGGAAATTCCGTTGATCCAGTAGGTCGAGATTGATGATTTCTCATTAACAACGTTATTCTTTTCCGTCACAAGAAGACATTTGATAAGTTCAGAATATGTCGCAAATCCACGCACTCTATATTGCTGTTGTAGAGTTATATTTGATGCGTGGAAAATGGAAAATATTTTTTCAAGCATTTCCGATTCTGTGACCTCAGGCCCACAAAATTTCAGTTGCGAGACTATACGGTACATAGCCGATTATAATCGCTGACCTTCTTAAAATCTTGGAATCTTAATGAATTTCATTCATCACGGGCCGTCGGAAGTACAACTTCCCTTATATGTTCAAATCGCTCCATTAATCCTTTACATAAAGCCATGTGATTATTTTCAATGGGATATTCATATTTCAACCCCTCATCAAGATGTCGGCGTAAGAATATCATAACCTTTGCTTTCTCTTGTGATGAAGAGGTATTGTTTTCTTTAATGGTCTCACTTAGACCTAATGATTTAAGATGCATTTCAACATCGAGAGTCCATGTCATATAATTGTTTTCCGTAATTTCAAGAGCAACAAATTCGAGCTTTGTCAAATTCGACATGATGGTGCTTAACAAAAAATATATTTTTTTAGTGAAGATTAATTAGTATGACAATGCAAAGTAATGGATAAACTATGAATACAAGCATGGTTCGAAATAACAAAAAAGTGTGAGGCGAATACTCGTTGATAATACAAGAACAGTGAGTATAATGATCAAAATAATTATAAAAATTATCCTTGGATGAATATCTTCTTCTTCCTTTTGTAGTTAGAGAAATAAAGTTTGTAAAGAAAAATTTGATGGAGAAGAGTAATAGTGGGGTGAATGAATGTTTTAGAGAACATCATAATTATAGAATAAAATATAACCATTTATACCCGTCACTAGTCATTAAAATTTATCCGTTTTATGATCGTTTATAATAACAAAATACAATAATTTTATTAACATTTTAGATTAAAATATAGGAATGTATTCACATAATTTTATGGTCATAACGCGATGCATATAATGGTAACCATAGTTAAATAATTTTGTATATCACATTACATTATTATTTTAAGTTGACATAACATTCTTTATAATAATATGATATTATACATAAATCATATAATAATGAATAATATAATTTTGTAAATCATATTACGTTATTATAATGAGATGTCAGTGACTCCTTTTATATAATAACATGATATTATACAGATAAATAATAATAAACAATAGAAGTTTGTAAATCATACAACGTTATTATAATGAGGTGTCAGTGAATCCTTTTATATAAAAAATGATATTATACATTGAGATATATAAAAACAATCGATTGATCGTGCTGATAACGTGTTATAAATTAAAAAGAACATTAACATGATAAATTTAATAATCACCTTGATAATATACTTGATATTGCTTCAAATAAACTCTTCAATTTTATTTAATATGAAATTATTATTTCTCTACAATTTCCTTAATTTAGAGAGAATTAAAGTAGGAGAGAATTTGAATATTTTTGTGTGCGTTTTACAATGAAAATTCAAGTCTATTTATAGGCAAATGAAATGATTAAATAATAAAAATGTCTAATCATTTCATTTAATATTTAGACATCCAACAACTAACAACTAATACTAACCATCTAATTATTTCATAATACAACGATAGTTGTTATAAATGTGTTGGAAACAAATTATACAAACTGCCGGACCCGTTCAAAGAAAGGGCTATATGACGTTGATAACTCAACCTCCGATTATCTCCAATTCAAACTCGTATGCTTTTAGATCAGCGAAAAGGTTGTATAGTTTGAGCCTGTTAAGATCCTTGTACTCCCGCATTGACTTCGTCTTCACTTCCGTGGACAGCGGGAGCTGTTGTCGGTATTGGAAACATCTTCAGTTCTTTGATCCATTTCGTGGCGCGCAATCCATCATTGACATTGATCTCATCAGTAATTTGTAGAGTATCAGCCCCCATTCCTTAGTCAACTTGACAATCTTTCAGAATGCAATGATAAAGATTTTAGTTGATCTAACTTACAAATTTAATAATATCATATATTCATCTTGTATTAATATTTTATTATCTTTTCATATAAAAACTAGCAATAATCGACAAATTAACAGATAAAGAAATTGTGCAGTTTGATTATATATCATCATGGGCAGAACACTCAATTCCACTCATGAAGGGATGCAGTTAGGCTTCCATTCTTTCCCAATCTTTTGCTTTAAAAAATATTCTAACTTCAAATTATGTGAGCACACTACTTCGACACCTCCTTAAATTAAATTGTTATGACACCTTCAGTAACATACAGCACTACATGCATTTCTCATCGGCTGAACCATCCCTAATAGTTCGGTAACATACACAATGATGCACGGTCAAACATGAAAAGGCACTGTATTGGAAACTCATGACTCATGACATCTTTATGAAGCCTTACAATTGCAACAAAGTTACTGATTTAGGCCAGAAAAGACATTGCCCCGAACTTTTGATTTCAATCTTATGGTAAGTAGAACTGTCCTAAGTATGACGCATAATCTTTTGCAAAGCACAAAACTAACTATAAAAACCAAACCACCGGCCGAGGAATACATCCTCCTGAACACGTACGTATCACAAAGCACAAAGCCCGTACAATGAAGGTAAATAGGTTTATCTTTCACCATTTTATAGGTAATATCATTTCTTAAATCGGATATAAAAAGTCATACGAACACAGCATTAAACCCTTCTACTTCTCTTGAACAAAACTACATGCCACACAAATAAAACAAAATTTTATGAGATGCACAAATAAAATCACAATAAAGGTTATAAAAAGTTAAATATCAAACCTCTCCATTCTGGATGGGCCTACCATTTAAAATGGCAAATCATAAAAGTAGCAAACTTCAGTTGCATTTTTATTCGATAACAGGTAACTCCTTTAAGGAAGCCCAACAAAATTAGCGAGAGAAAAGGCAAAACGCACAATAATCCATTACTTTGTTGGTATTGTGGTCAACCCAATAAGCCTATTGATTAAGCATATGGTTTCTTAGTATACAGGTTAATCATTCCGAGTCATGTGTAACTACAATAACAGAAACATGAAACATGAAACATGATGCCATGCTTGTCAAATAAATAAATACTTTAAGATGGCTTACTTTTGACGTAGTTTGATAATCGATGTTGGCCTCTCATAAACATCTTCTTCATCTCGCTGCTTGGATTTACCTGCATTTCTTGATTCTGGCTTCCAGCATGCATTGATGAGTGATTCACCTAATAATTTCACTATATCTATGGCCATAGTCTCTGCCTTTTTAACATATGGAAACCTTTCCTCCTCAAAGTGATTAGACAACCATAAATACATTGACAATACTTGGTGCCTGGTTTCAAGATCCAAAAGTTCTGAATCATTGCGAGCAGAACATTTGGGTATGCCCATGGCTACATTGACAGGGACATTCTGGGCATAAGAAGAAGCAAACTTCAACAGATGGTACATGGCCTTTGGATCCCTGATATTAACTGGAGCAAAGCAAAAGTTAAAACGGTCTTCCAAAGATAATCCCTGAATCTTTTCCAACATGTTAGCTATTTTGTTTATATGCAGATGCTGGCACAGAAAATATGACCCATCTAGCCGGCAATTCTCTACAAATTTTTCTAGGAGGCGGGAAAATTTCATATCAGGAAGTTGAGCCGCAAATAACTCAACTTGCTCAAAAAAAGGGAAAAGTCCTACTTTCTTAACATCATCAAAAGGCTTCTTTAAGCACTCAATCAGGTAGTCCAAATCTTCTAGCTGCAAGGTGGTGGTCAGTCCTTCAGGATAGTGACTTCCTCTACGACCAGCTCTTCCAGCAATCTGTTTCACCTGAGATGCCGAAACTGGAATCATTTTATCACCATTGTATTTTAAAAGATTATAGAATACAATCCTCCTTATATTTAAGTTCAGACCCATTCCCACTGCATCACTTGCAACCAAGACATCAAACTCGTTTTCTTGATTGTTGAACAGAGCTGCCTGCTGTCGACGAGTCTCTGGCGGCAAGGCACCATATATGATACAACAGCGGTGTTTTGTGTGCTTTTCTATTGCCAATTTAACTTCAAAAATCTCTCTCCTCGAGAATGCAACAATACAATCTCCTGATCTCACATTTTTAAGATCTCCTACAAGAGTCTTCGCCTCAACCACAAGAGGTTTGAACCTCTCATAATGCTGTTCTATCAATTCATCTCCAGTACCTGAACAAATTGTCCTGACTACATTCAGAACACTAGGGTCACCACATAAATGGATCTCATCAGCCTTTAACCCTAGCAATGCTCTAGTCCATGCATACCCTCTGCAGGGATCAGCCATCATTTGAATCTCATCAATCACTGCCACATCAAACAACTCATCTGTTGATACCATCTCAACAGTACAAGCAACATGGTTCGAGAAAGGAAACTCCTTCTTCTCCTGCCCAGTGATAAGGCTACAATACACACCCAATGCATTCACTTTATCGAAAACCTCCATGGCTAACAACCTAAGGGGACTACAATAAACTCCCTTCGTCGCTTCCATAAACCTCTGCAATGCATTATATGTTTTTCCACTATTGGTTGGACCACAGTGATAAACAATCTTTCGCTTCATTGCCCTGGCAAACGGGAACCATGAATCAGGCTTTGTCATGTCAGCTGACTCCACCATTTTCCGAAAAATTTTAATTTCATCTTGGAACTCGTCGGCGCAAAACTCAACAAATAAGGGAAATAAGAACTTATCAGACTCAATACCAGGGCCGAGAGACACCAAGTACTTAACTAAATCAGTCTTCAACCTCCTCAAGAAAAACTTACAGAACTTATGAGCTGCCGTGGGGAAGACCGAGGCACCTATATATATGCCCAGAGCCTGGTTGGAAGCCCAACTAGACTTGGAAAAACATCTGAAAATCTCCGTCACAGTATCCCAATCGCTCCTGGATTGCTTTTCACCATCCATAGTATCTTTAAGCTCTCTATATATTTCCGCCGGATCGCGGTTAACTACATGGCAAAAGCTCAAATCCTTTTCCCGTGTTTCTGAGCCTTCATTGTTAGGATCAGATATCATTTGTTCACAATCAACTTGACTAAGCTTGGCCTCAAGTTGCAAACTTGGACGGGAATCTGACATGGGTTTGGCCTCTTCATTTTCGGACAGCGTGCAGAGTGAATGCTTACGAAAATTAGAAAAATATCTAAAAGCTTCAGATGGAGCTAAATCGGCAGAACGAAATCGTGATTGCCTCGGAAGTTGAGGCGAAGGGAAAAAGTAAGGATGCAAATGGCGGAGACCATTGGAGATAACCACGAAAAGATTTCTGTTCTTGCAGGAATAAAGGTAAAGCAGGCGGCTTGCGGGGCCTCTTGCCATTTCTACTCATCAAATAGAAGAAGAAATTAAGAATCAATTTTTTTATTCTTCCACATATTAAAGCTGGTAACCTGTCTCATAATTCTTAGCCCAACCAGCTCTGCTCAGGATGGGGAATCAGTTGCCACCCTAATCCAGGAAACTCCATCGATTTTATTCTTTACTTCGAAAAAGAAATCGAAGTATGCAATTTTTTGTTGGGTAATGGAGAAGATGATGGACATTAATGGCGGGAGAGAGGTGAAGAATGTTTTTAGGGCTTTGTTCTTAATCGGCCAAGTAGGCTTAATTGGGCTTTTGCTTTTATACAAAGAACCCAAAAGGATAAATGGCCTCTAAACAATTTAACCCAAACTTGAGTTTATGTTTGTCATAAAACGTTATGTTTCCGTGCTCCAAATCTAACAAAAAAATTAATAATCCTTTCATGAATGAAAGTCAATATCAAATATTGAGAATACGAATTAAAATTTGAAAATTTGAAGACAAATTTTTTAGAAGCAGTACAAAAAATATATATAAGTAGAATATTAGTAAAGAGTATATAAACAGCTTGTTAGTGTATAAGCAATTCGCAACGACAGGTACGTACGGTGGAGGTTGGTTGAAGATGATGTTACGCGGCGTTCAGAACCAGTCTTGAAGTTCATTGAATGAATTAGAAAGAAATAAGAAAATGAGACGACTATTTCTTGAACTATATCATAAACAGATCTTCTCCTATACACGAATAAAAAATTGGAAAACTTTATGAAATTAACACCTACTAATTATGTTTGGGTAGTCTTGAACTTATAATATATTGTATCAATTGAATAATTGAGTACAAATCCACGATTATACATTCAATTTTAACGAGATAAAATGTAAAAACCTAAAAGTGAATGATTTTTATACACAAAACACCTATTTTCGTACCAGAATTAAAATAATTAGTACTAAGAAATCTTATATATACAATAAATATTTTTTATAGATAAGTTGTTGAGATAATCATCGAGATACAATTCTCAATCTAAGGGATCATGTTATCTGTTATTTGAGTTCCGTAAATAGCTCTATAAATAAACTCTATCTTGATGAATAAATCATTCATATACATTCTCTCATTTTATATTCTCTACTATATACAATATGTTATAGGGGTGTCAAATTCTGACCCGACCCGATAACCCGACCCGAGTCAACCCGAAAAAAACCGGGTTAGGGTTGGGACTTTTCGGGTTCAGGTCAGTTCGGGTTGAACCCGAAATCGGCCCGAAATTTTTTGGGTTCGGGTTGTTATCGGGTTGACCTGATTAAGTGGTTAGGGTTGGGACTTTTCGGGTTCAGGTCAGTTCGGGTTGAACCCGAAATCGGCCCGAAATTTTTTTGGGTTCGGGTTGTTATCGGGTTGACCTGATTAAGTGGGCCCAAATAATAAATTTTCGGGTTATCGGGTTATATCGGATTGTACGGGTTCGGGTTATCGGGTTAAACGGGTTGTACGGGTTCGGGTTCGGGTTGAGGCATTTCAGGTTGATTCGGGTCGGGTTAGAAATTTTTTTTTTACTTTTTATCCCAACCCGACCCGAATCCACCCGACCCATCCGAATTGACACCCCTAATATGTTATCAGCACAAGCACTCTTCAAGGAAAAAAATCATAAATAAATTGTGTTTACTGTTCATGTGATTTCTCTTGAATAGCACAAATATTAAATTTAATATCTCCTAAAATAGCTAGAAGTTATTTCATCTAAATATAAAAGTTAAATTCTTCCTATATTTCAAAAGAATATAGATTTAACATATACTTGAAATATGGCGATCGATCATCCACAAGGATCAGTAATTTCATTTATTTTACATGCTTCGTTCTCAAGTGGCCGACCGTGCATAACTACCTGAGACATTGAGTCGTGTGCAAACGTCTTTCGAGTCAATGATGAGCTATATCTTCTAGATTATTTGACTGCTCTCATAATTTCATTGCTAATTTGATGCTTACTGAGAGATCCACTAGGCATCCTTATATTGTGCGGTTTTGGCTTTATTTTCAAATTGGTATTTTCTTTTATTATAATTTCTGGGGTGATCTCCAATCTACTTGTTTAGCTCCCCGGTGAGCTCCCGTGACATTTTTGTCCCGATTGTTTTATTGATCTTCTGAGATTGATTTTCAAGATTATTATTTAGGTAAGAAAAAAATAATCACATCAGCCAAAATTCGGTCTCCCTTCAAGAAGTTATATTTTTTTTTTTTGCAAACAAAAAAATGCTTAAGATTAACCTTCAAATTGATCAAATGCTTAGATCAATTTAGAAGAGCATAGCAGATCAGATTACCTCAGGTTAGAGCATAATTGAGCAGATCAAACTATAGCAGCTTAGTTAAAGAGAGAGGGAAGAAGAAGAATGCGTAGTGCATAAAAAAAAAAGCAGAACAGAGTCTACAAAAGAGAACATATCAGAATGAAGTTAGATCAGCGCAGCCTCACATATATGAGAGCTGAGCGAAACAGATTAGCTCTCGTGCTCAAAACCTTTCAAGAACCAGTATTGCAACTCTTCCTTTCTAATCAGATCGTGCACCTTCTGCTCCGTACTGTCTGTCTTTAAAACACGCGATCTGATCCAGAATTATATTTCGATAAATCATCATATTCCAGAAGAAACATAAAGTTGACATCATATATGTCACGCCACGAAACCGAGACTCATGACACCGGCAATATTAAACAATTAAAAAAATTGTAAAACATTAAGCCTCATAGCATAGCTCAAACCAGTCTATTACATAACCAGAAATATGTATTGTTTTTACATCTGAAAATCAGAGAAATTTGCGGAAGCGAAAAAAATAAATAATTACATCAACAGAAACTGAATCTTCACCAGCCCCAGAACTGTTCTTGTTCTTCTTCTTCTACCTGCTCTTCATTCTTATCTGGGTGGAGAAGTAAAGAGTGAGTGTTTGGAGAGACACTCAGCAAGTGGGGGATACCATTCGAGCATAACAATTATTCATATACATATACTGAATAACAAATCTCATAACAGAGCATAACAGAGCTTAACAGAGCTTGACAGAGCATGACGAAACTTAACAGAACGAGTAGCAGAAAAGCACTAATAATTACTTCGTGTCTATGGTTTACTGATCAGTCCCTAATTTTTACTCCTCTAAGGGGTCGAGGCCATGTGGTTACACCAAGTAACCCAGAGTGCGGAATATTCCGTAGACCCATATTACGACAGAAATATCAGTGCAAAACAGAGCTTGAACGAAACAGAAATATGAACAGAAAAGTGCTCGAACAGTAGGTTCAAAACTGAATTTTCGAAATGAATAATACATAAAATATAACAAACGAATATCATAGAAAAAGCCCACTTACCAATCTGAAGTCTGAATCTGGTAAAAAGTATGAAATCTGAAATCTGGCGGTTCCAAAAGAACAGGAATTAATCAGCCCTTTGCCAAAAATTCTGGTGCACGACGCTGGGTTTCAACTCGTGCAGGAATTCAACTGTGAAATCTGGCAGAATTTCTGCAGGACTTCGACGTGAGGAATTGCTGCTTTTCTTACTGAGGAGCTTTGAAAGTGTGTGTAAAATTCTAAGGTACAGCCGGGTATTTATAGGTGAGGGAAAGGCAGTCTGACAATCTATCATCAATGTCGTCCTTCAATTCCTGCTTTTATGGCCATAAAATGGCTGTTACGAGTGCACAAATTAAGCCCTTGAATTAAGAGGTGTAATTGCCCATAAACCCTTCTAACTTGACGGTTAAAATTGAGAAATCTGGCATGTACGCGTGCAGAAAACTTGCTGGAATTCGTGAACCAAAAATCTGAATTTTTGTTGTGAAGTATGAATTTTCGTGGAGAAATATGAATTTGGAGACATCTGGTTGGAGAGGTCTGAATTCGGTCGGAGAAATCTGAATTTTTAACCCGTCAAAGCTAGGGGTGGAATCGGGTAGGGTCCCGTCCCGTAACCCCCTTCCCCGATTCCCATCCCGATAAAATTTGGGAATTAATTTTTTATCCCGATCCCGTACCCGAAAATGTCGGGACCCGAATATTAGGGATCCCGTATTTTCGAGATCCCGTAGGGTCGGGTCCCGACTGATGGATCTGTTTTGACAGATCCTAATTAAGTTTTGAATTACACAAAACCTGTTATTGTGTTTCTAACAATTCCACTTAAGCGTACAGGTTTTAGGAACGAAGAAGACGATCAGCAGCAGCTATATTTGTCCAGCCGATGGTTCACAATATAATCAATCAGCAGTTGGTTTGGTGTTCATGGAATCGGCAGCTGGATTAGCAATGGAGACGTCCAAAGTTAAGTCAGCTGTTCGTAATCAGGCGGAGGCCAAGTTGAATCAGCTGGAGCGCTAAGAACCAGCTGAAACGATGACAACCAGCTGCAAGCGCTAAAGAGCGAAGTGAACCAGCTGGTACATGTATTGAGAATTCTGCTGAAGAGATAAATCGAAGAAGAAGATTCCAATTATAAGTACTGTTGACGAATCTGTTAGCAGTCGCGATTATAAGTACTGTTGATGAATTTATTAACAGTCGCTATTCAAGAAGAAGAAGAATCGCAAGCTGGAGCTGGAGCGATGAAGAAATCAGCTGGAGCGCTAAGTGTAGATGACATCAGCAGTGACGTCATCATTCAGCAGGAAGCTACAGTGGAATAGAATCGGCAGAGAGCTTCAACCAGCAGTTGGTATTTGGAGTTGGCGATTGCAAAAATGATGTCGCGTGAATAAGTTGGAACGACAGCGTTTTGCATTCGCAATAAGAATCAGCAGATGGATTAGCGTTGATGACGTCATCGGTGATGTCATCATATTCAGCAGATGGTTTGAGAGAGCAGTCGCAAGAATCAGCAGATAGCTTGTACATCCAGACGCAAGAAGAAGCGACGTCGTAGAGGAGTTATCCAGTCGCAAGCTACTGTTCATCAGCAGATGTTATTTGGAGATAGCGATAGCAAAACGATGTCGTTTACATAAGTTGATACGACAGCGTTTTGCTCTTGCACTAAAAGATTCAGCAGGAAGACTTTGCGTTGATAACCAGTCGCAAGATCCAGTCGCGAGCTACAGTGGATCCAGACGCAAGCAACAGCAGCATCCAGTCGAGAGCTTATATGAACCAGCTGCTGCTATGAATACAGTCGCAAGCTTTGCGTATCCAGTCGCAAGCTTTGGTATACAGACGCAAGATATCCAGTCGAAGAATGGATCAGCAGCGAAGCAGTTGACAACTTACGAAGAGTTATCAAAGCTAGATGTCAACTGCTGAGCTCAATTCAAATGGCGAAAGCGACAAGAAGCAAACAACGCTCAAGATGGAAAGAATCAATGGCTGAAATTAAGTCGTGCAAATTGCCTCAATTCAAGGGAACAAGATTTGTACTATTCTGGGAAATAGTACAGTGTACAGAGGATGTTTGCACGCATATGGAAAGAAGACAAATTAGCCATATTGTTGGATCTGTTTTGACAGATCCTAATTAAGTTTTGAATTACACAAAACCTGTTGTTGTTATTCTAACAATTCTATTCTAAGTGCGCAGATTTCAGGTCGAAGAATATGATCAGCAGTTAGTTCACAATATATGTTCAACAGTTGGTTTGGTGCTTTCATGGATCGAGAGCTGGATTAGCGATGGAGACGTCCAAAGTTGATTCACCTGTTCGTAATCAGGCGTAGGCCAAAGTTGAACCAGCTGGAGCATAATAATCTAGCAGATGATGAAGATCAGCTGCAAGCGCTAAAGAGCAAAGTGAACTAACTGGTACGTGAATAAAGAGCTCGTTGAAGACTTAGCTCGAGATGATGAAGATAAGCTGGAAACGCAAGAGAGGAATCAATTATAAGTACTGCTGATGAATCTATCAGCAGTCGCAATTATAAGTACTGCTGATGAATCTATCAGCAGTCGCAATTATAAGTACTGCTGATGAATCTATCAGCAGTCGCAATTATAAGTACTGCTGATGAATCTATCAGCAGTCGCAATTATAAGTACTGCTGATGAATCTATCAGCAGTCGCAATTATAAGTACTGCTGATGAATCTATCAG
>KQ994598.1:1015-13508 GCA_001598015.1 Dorcoceras hygrometricum
AGCGACTATTAGATGTGTTTCATGATAGCCGTCATACCCACTATCACATCTAACATACGCTTTAGTGTATTCTAGTTCTTTACTCAACACAATTGTAAATCATTACACACATAATGAAAGTAAAGAATGCCATATAAAATAATGCGAATATCATATATAAAGATCGTTTGTACAAGAGTCTATAAAACCCACACGCCACAAGTTGGCTAGTTGGGCATCTACTCTAACACTATATTTAATGGCGACGATTCGAGTGAGGATGCTGATTCGTGGCTCCATAACGTCATTCATATTTTCGATAGGGCTCAGTATGACGATGAACTCCGGTTGAGGTTAGTGACCTTATTACTGAGGAAGGCCGCAGAGCGTTGGTGGCGAGGTGCGTCTAGTACCTTAGCGGAGACTGGAGTTGGTATCACTTGGGACACTTTCTGTGAGACCTTCAGGCAGGAGTACATCCCCGATTCGTATGTAGCTGCCCGTGAGCGGGAGTTTGAATTTTTGGATCAGGGATCGATGACTGTGCGCGAGTATGCTCGCAAGTTTTCTGCGTTGTTGGCTTATGTTCTGCATGTTGCTGGCCGGGAGAGGGCCAAGAGTACCAGATTCGTGGAGGGCTTGAATGAAGAATTTTACCAGAGTGTTTTGACGAGCAAGCCCAAGTCGTATGCTGAGGCCGTGGATACTGCTATCCAAATTGAGGAGGGCATGAGGAGCCGTCGTACGCGCAGAGCGCAGGTAGCGCCGGCAGTGCAGGGTGGTAGACATGTTGGTCAGGGAGCTCAGTCGTCTCAGAGTTCTCAGTCCGCCCATTTTCCTCAGTAGCAGCAGAAGCAGCAGATGGCTCAGCAGTCTGGCCGTGGTAGGTTCCGACCTCGCGGTCAGCAATTCAAGAAAATTCTGGTTCTTGGTCTTCTGGTTCAGGCAGTGCGAGTAGCAGTGGATCTCAGACTGAGTTTTGTGGCTTTTGTGGTGGGAAGCATTCTTCCACGCAGTGTGTAGGTGTGCAGGGCTCCTGCAACCTTTGTGGTCAGTACGGGCATTTTGCGAGAGTGTGTCCGTCAGCTGGATCACAGCAGACCGCGGCCCAGCCTCAGGGTCGTGGAGGTCAGTCTAGGGGTCGTTCTCAGCAATTTCAGCAGTTTCAGCAGCCCCACGTGGGTGAGACTCCTTTTAGGCCATTTCAGCAGCCTGGCCCATCGCGTTTTGGGCAGTCATCTCATCCTTTCTTCCCAGGACCCCAGCATGCTCAAGCCAACGCCATGACGAGGGAGCAGGCCGAGGAGACAGCGAGCCGAGTGATTGGAGGTACATGTCTTGTCTTTGACTTTCCTGCTCGTGTGTTGTTTGACACCGGTGCATCGCATTCGTTTATTTCTGATTCGTTTGTTGCTGAGCATGGTCTGTGTACCGTCCCTTTGCGCGATGCTGTTTCTATTTCAACCCCCGGTGGTATGAGCCTGTTCTCCCAGGAGGTTTTGTTGAATGGTGTGTTGCGTTTTGATGAGCATGTCTTGTTAGCGAATTTGATCTGTTTGATGCTTTGAGATTTCGATTGCATAGTTGGGATGGATGTGCTGTCCAACTATAGGGCCTCCGTGGACTGCTTCCATGGGATTGTGCGCTTTAGGCCTTTGTCTGGACTTCAGCATAGAGTTGGTGCCTGGCACAGCTCCGATTTCTCGTGCCCCGTATCGTCTGGCGCCTGCGGAGTTGAGAGAACTCAAGGAGCAGTTAGACGATTTGCTGGAGAAAGGTTTTATCCAACCTAGTATGTCACCGTGGGGAGCGCCCATCTTGTTTGTGAAGAAGAAGGATGGCTCAATGCGGATGTGCATTGATTTTAGTCAGTTGAATAAAGCCACTGTGAAGAATAAGTACCCGTTGCCGAGAATCGATGATCTGTTTGATCAGTTGCAAGGTTCTGCGATTTATTCAAAGATTGATCTTCGTTCCGGGTACCATCAGCTCAAAGTGAGGGAACAAGATGTCGCGAAGACTGCATTTCGTACGAGGTACGGACATTTTGAGTTTCTGGTGATGCCGTTTGGGTTGACGAACGCACCTGCAGTCTTTATGGATCTGATGAACCGAGTTTTTAGAGAGTTCATAGACCAATTTGTGATTGTTTTTATTGACGACATCTTGGTTTACTCGAAGACTCTGAGGGAGCATAAGGAACACTTGGAAATGGTTCTTCAGAGGTTGAGAGAGCAGCAGTTGTATGCGAAGTTTTCCAAGTGCGAGTTTTGGTTGGATCGCGTTGTATTTCTGGGTCATGTCATTTCAGCAGATGGCATTTCTGTGGATCCCAGTAAAGTGGATGCTGTTTTGAACTGGGAGCGACCGAGAAATGTGTCTGAGATTCGCAGTTTCTTAGGTCTGGCTGACTACTATCGTCGCTTCATTGAGGGATTCTCAAGTATAGCAAAGCCGATGACCCAATTGACCAAGAACGATAGACGGTTTGTTTGGACTGAGCAGTGTGAGAATGCGTTTCAACTGCTCAAGGAAAAGTTGACTATTGCGCCTGTGTTGGCTCTGCCGTCCGGTTCAGGTGGTTTTGTTGTTTGCTCTGACGCTTCGCTCAATGGATTGGGTTGTGTGTTGATGCAAAATGGTCGAGTCATTGCGTACACCTCGCGGCAGTTGAAACCGCACGAGACTCGTTACCCAGTTCATGATTTGGAGTTAGCAGCGGTGGTCTTTACGTTAAAGATTTGGCGTCACTACCTATATGGCGAGCAGTTTGTGGTGTACTCCGACCACAATATTATACAGTACTTGTTTTCGCAGCCTGACTTGAACATGCGTCAGCGCAGGTGGATGGAGTTGCTCAAAGATTTTGATTGCGAGATCAAATATCAGCCTGGAAAGTCGAACGTATTGGCTGATGCTTTGAGCAGGAAGGCGAGTGAGATGCTGGCTTCATTGTACATCTCCAAGGACCAAGAGCATCTTAACACCACGGGTTGGAGATTTTACCCGGCTGAGGACTGTGTGATGGTCTCATCATTCCAAGTGGAACCGCAGATTGTTTTCAGCATTCGAGCAGCTCAGAGGACCGATCCGTCTATCCACGAGTTGAAGATGAAAGTCAGAGCTGGCGAACTTGAGGACTATTCTGTTTCGTCCGATGGTTGTTTGAGGTTTCGTGGCAGGTTGGTTGTGCCCAATTTGATTGATTTGAAAGAGGAGATCCTTCGTGAGGTGCACTGTAGCAGACATAGTGTTCATCCTGGTGCACGAAAGATGTACCATGCTTTGAAGCCGCACTTTTGGTGGGCTGGCCTGAATAGTGACGTTGCTGGTTTCGTTGCTCGTTTTTTGAATTGCCAGATGGTAAAGGCCGAGAGGATGAGACCCGGTGGTCTGTTGCAGAGTTTAGAGGTGCCCCAATGGAATTGGGAGCACATTGCTATGGATTTTGTGACGCATCTGCCTCGTTCTAGCCGAGGATGCGATGCTATTTGGGTAGTTGTAGACCGTTTGTCGAAGTCTGCACACTTCATTCCCTATGGGGTGACCTTCTCGTTGAAGAAGATGGCGAAGCTGTACGTTGATTTTGTTGTTAGATTGCACGGTGTGCCTGTTTCAATCGTGTCCGATCGAGATCCAAGGTTTACTTCCAGGTTTTGGAAGAGTTTACAAACAGCTTTGGGCACTAGATTGGCTATGAGTACCGCATATCGCCCCCAGACAGATGGCCAATCTGAGCGAACTGTCCAGACATTGGAGGATATGTTGCGTGCTGTGGTGTTGGATTTCAGAGGTAGCTGGCAAGATACGTTGTCTTTGGTCGAGTTTTCATAAAATAACAGCTACCGCGAAGCTGTACGTTGATTTTGTTGTTAGATTGCACGGTGTGCCTGTTTCAATCGTGTCCGATCGAGATCCAAGGTTTACTTCCAGGTTTTGGAAGAGTTTACAAACAGCTTTGGGCACTAGATTGGCTATGAGTACCGCATATCGCCCCCAGACAGATGGCCAATCTGAGCGAACTGTCCAGACATTGGAGGATATGTTGCGTGCTGTGGTGTTGGATTTCAGAGGTAGCTGGCAAGATACGTTGTCTTTGGTCGAGTTTTCATAAAATAACAGCTACCAAGTGACGATTGGTATGGGGCCTTTTGAGGCTTTGTATGGTAGGAAGTGCAGATCGCCAGTATGTTGGGAAGAAGTGGGGGAGAAGCAGCTATCTGCCCCCGACTTTGTGCAGAAAATGAAAGATCAAGTGGATCTTATTAGACAACGGATGAAGGCTGCCCAAGATCGCCAAGCTAGTTATGCGAATAAGAGGCGTCGACCTCTTGATTTTCTGGTTGGTGATCGTGTTTTTCTCAAGGTTTCTCCGTTTCGTAGTGTGATGCGCTTTGGATGCAAGGAAAAGTTAGCCCCTCGTTACGTTGGTCCGTATGAGATTGTTGAGAGGATCGGCCCTTTTGCGTATCGGTTGTTGTTGCCGTCAGAGTTGTCTTCTCTTCACGATGTGTTCCACGTGTTGATGCTAAGGAAGTACGAGCCAATTCCGTCTCATGTGCTTGGAACTGACGAGGTAGAGCTAGATCAGTCGTTGATCTATCGGGAATATCCTTTGCAAATCCTTGGCAGAAAAGAGAAACAGCTGAGAAATAAGACCATTCCGCTAGTAATGGTGCAATGGAGTAAGCATGGTAGGGAAGAATCTACTTGGGAGCTGGAAGAAAAGATGCAGCGTGAGTGGCCGCATCTGTTTGAGTAGCTGTTGAGCTAGATTATCCCGTAGCTTGTTTTGTTGTATTCCTTCCCTAGATGTTATAAATTGTTTGCTCAGTTGTCTTGAACTCTTGGCTTATGTTGTACGAGTTCTGTTTTGTATCTTGATGTTGTTTCGTTTTCCAGAGTTGTTGGTGTGATTTCGGGGACGAAATCCTTTTTAGTGGGGGAGAAATGTGAGACCTGGATTTGTTAATTGAGATTAATCGTTGGAATTAATCGGTTTATAGAGATTTTGTTGGTTTAGAATCTCTGTTTCGAGGTTTGAGTTGCATTTTCAGGTCGAGAACCATACTTAGAACGATTCTGGAAGTTTTCGTGATTTTGGTATTTTTTTTGGGTAAAAGCTGGTTCTTGAGCTAGCAGCTGGTCGGTGGTGAAACCAGTCGAAGCGTGTTTTGGTAGTGCAGGGTATGAAACGCCGTCGTTTGCGTGAAGTCTGGTTGCGCGTATTGAAATCAGCAGATGCATTAGCGTATTTGCGTTGAGGGCTAAAACGACTGTGTTTAGATTAGTTGGTGCGACGTCGTTTCGATGTTGCGTCTGGTACCAGCTGGTGGAATCGTGTGTGTGTATCTGCTGGTTGTCCAGCAGAAGCAGATGTCAACGCGGGTCAACTTTCCTGTAGCGCGAAAAGGAAACGTCGTCGTTTTGTTATTACGACTGGATGTCCAGCTGCGAGAGATTTTCACTACTGTAGCTTGCGACTGGTACTAGCAGAGAGAAGTGTTATGCGTTGTTGTGTTCTTGCGACTGGTTACCCAGCTGCTGGTAGTGAGGATTTTGTATCCTATGCGACGTCGTTTGAGTAAGTTGGCACGATGCCGTTTTGAGAACCAGCCGTTGGTTTGTTTTGCGATCGTTGTAGCGTTATTTGAGAAACCAGCAGTTGGTTCTTGCGTCTGAGAGTTGTAGTATACCTGCTGGTTTGGGAGATCAATGGTGTCGACTGGTTTTGTCAGTGGACAATTATTGTTTGAGTTCCAGTCGTTGCTAGTGCTATTTATAGGAAGATTTGGCCTTCGATTTTAGACACCAGTTCCCATACTTAGAATATTTTCCAGCCTTTCGTTCTCTGTTTCTTCGAACCCTAGAGCACTGTTCAGCCGTGAGCTTTTCCGGCGGATTCCCGTCGTTTCCGGTGGTTGTTTTGCTCGTGCGAGGTAGCTTTGGACTCCTCTCGAGAAGCCTTATCGATTACTACCATTCTTGGGGGCTGTGGTTAGCTAGAGCAAGGTCACGAAGTTACTGTCTTGGTCGTGCGTTTGCTGTGAGCAGGTAGCTTCGAATTATTGTAAGATCTTGGCTTTAGTGTATTGTTTTAAGCTTTCGATTGTGTAGTATTGATGGGATTGAGTGCTGTTGAGGGTGTCTCCCGGCCGTGAGTTCTATGCTTGTATCCCGTAAGATTTATGTTGTGTACGCTGTTGGTTAACAGGATTTTACCAGAGTCTTAGGGATTTCTTCCAGTGTTGGTTGTAGTTCAGAGGTATTTTATTTAAGGTACGGATCTGAGCTTGATGTAGCTGGGAATTGGCGTGAGATTGAATGCTAGATGGCTGTGGTGTATTGAGGTGGATGTTGCTGTGTGCATACGTGATTTCTATTGATTGTTTAGCTGCCCTGTTATGCATACACGCATTTCCCCAGATTGCATTCATATTGTTATTACAGCCATTGTTCGTATCTTGTATTGCTGTTGTTGATTCTTACCTAGGATGCGAGGGTGAGCGGCGATACCGCACTCTCATCTCCCTGCTGGGATCGTTAGCCACCATGAGCCGAGTGGTTAACTACCATAGTTCATGGGCGAGGCAACAGCAGGTTGAGTTATTTGATGCTTCTGGTATTTGGGTGTAGTGTCATGGCGAGTGGCTCATTACCACACTGTGAACACACCCCGTAGCCACTATTCGTCGTTGATGATTCTTGGAGCTATGTTTGAGTTCCTTAGCTCCCTTGAGGGTCGAGCTTTCCGTTGTTATCCGGTGTCTCATGCATAGCATCTGCATTTTTATCTTATGCTTTTCCTTAGCTGTTATATTTGCTCTCCATACTGGGGTTTGACCCCATGTCCCTCTGGGGCTTGGTTTGTTTCCTTGTTTTTGTTGTTTTCAGGAAACCCAGGTTTTACAGCTGGTCGCGGCTTTAACCCAGCTGGTGGTGCCCCAGGAGGTGGCTAGTGTGTCCCAGTTGCATATGGCATACTTCTATATATGTATCAGTCAGCCAGGGGGATGCTCTGCGCTTCGTCGTTGTACCCGTAGGGGAGTCTGATACATGTTTTGGTTGTTTTATGTTATATTGTGGTTGTTGGATTTTAATCTGGGATCTATTTTGAGTATCGCTCTATTTTTAATATATGTTTTAAACCTTCGGGCCTAAACGCAAAAATTTTACCCACTTTTTGATAAGCTTCCGCGTGTGTTTGGGTTTTTACTCTGTTTAGAGCACGAGGCCTGACATAATTAATCGAGTATTTAAAGAGTTCATCGATAATTTCGTGATTGTTTTTATCTATGACATATTGGTTTATTCAAAACTCTTTTGTAACATAAAGAGCACCTAAGGCTAGTCCTCCAAACACTTCGAGACTCGCAGTTGTATGCCAAGTTCTCTAAATGTGATTTTTGATTGGATAAAGTTGTGTTTCTTGGTCATGTCATTTCGGCTGAAGGATTATCCGTTGACCCCAGTAAGGTATATGCCGTAGTGAACTGGGAACGTACCAAGAACGTCTCGGAGATTTGTAGCTTTTTGGAATTGGCTAGCTATTATCGACGCTTCATTGAGGGATTCTCTAGTATAGCTAAGCCTATGACGCAACTGATCCAGAAGGATAAGAGATTTGTTTGGACAGAGGAATGCGAGAACAGCTTCCAACTGCTCAAAGAGAAGCTAACTTCAGCTCCGGTGTTAACTTTACCTTCAGGTTCAGGAGGTTTTGTGGTATGTTCTGATGCTTCGCTTAGTGGATTGGGTTGTGTTTTTATGCAGCATGGTCGGGTTATCGCGTATGCTTACCGTCAGTTGAAACCCCATGAGACTCGATACCCAGTTCACAACTTGGAGTTAGCAGCTGTCATCTTTGCTTTGAAGATTTGGTGCCACTATCTCTATGGCGAACAGTTTGTGGTATATAATGACCACAAGAGTCTTCAGTATCTCTTCTCATAGTCCGACTTGAATTTGAGGCAGCGTAGATGGATGGAGCTGCTTAAAGATTTCAATTGCGAGATTCAGTATCAGCCTGGGAAAGTGAACGTAGTTACTGATGCGCTTAGCAGGAAAGCTCAAGTGTCGATGCTTGCATCGCTAAACATCTCTAAGGTCCATGAGCATCTGAGCACTACTAGTTGGCGTTTCTACCCGGGAGATGATTACGTTGTGGTGTCATCTTTCGAGTCGAGCCACAAATTGTTTCGGACATCAGGGCAGCTCAGAGAACTGATCAATATATCCATGAGTTGAAGTTGAAGACTCAAGCTGGACAGCTTGAGGATTTCTCTGTCGCATCTGATGGTTGTTTGAGGTTTCGGGGTAGGTTGGTTGTGCCTAACCTGATTGATTTGAGGGAAATGATCTTGAGTAAATCTCACTGCAGTCGACATAGTGTCCATCCTGGTGCAAGGAAGATGTACCATGCCTTAAAACCGCACTATTGGTAGGCATGTTTGAAGAAAGATATTGCTGATTTTGTTGCTCGTTGTCTGAATTATCAGCAAGTTAAAGTGGAAAGGATGAGACCTGGTGGACTACTGCAGAGTTTAGAGGTGCCCCAATGGAGCTACGGATTTTGTGACCCATTTGCCTCGTTCCAGCCCAGGATGTGATGCTGTTTGGATAGTGATTGACAGACTTTCAAAATCAGCCCACTTCATTCCTTACAATATGACGAATTCTTTGAAGAAAATGACGAAACTACACATCGAGTTCGTAGTTCGATTGCATGGAGTGCCTGTGTCCATAGTTTCAGAAAGAGATCCGAGGTTCACTTCCAGATTTTGGAAGAGTTTACAAGCAGTCTTAGGCACCAGATTGGCTATGAGTACTGCCTATCATCCCCAAATCGATGGCCAATCTGAGAGAACTATACAGACCTTGGAGGATATGTTGCGAGCTGTTGTAATGGATTTCAGTGGTAGCTGGCAAGATTCGTTGCCGCTGGTGGAATTTTCATACAATAACAGCTACCAGGTAACGATTGGAATGGCACCGTTCGAAGAATTGTACGGTAGGAAGTGGAGGTCGGCAATTTGTTGGGAAGAAGTGGGGGAGAAGCAACTGTCTTCTCCAGAATTTGTGCAGCAAATGAAGGATCAAGTGGATCTAATTAGACAACGTATGAAAGCTGCACAAGATCGCCAAGCTAGTTATGCAAACCGGAGGCGTCGAACTTTAGAATTTCAGGTTGGTGATTGAGTGTTCTTGAAGGTTTCTCCTTTTAGAAGTGTTATGAGATTTGGACACAAGGTAAAGTTAACTCCTCGTTATGTTGGACCTTATGAAATTGTGGAGAGGATCAGTCCTTTGGCTTACCGTTTGTTGTTGCCACCCGAACTATCCTCACTTCACGACGTGTTTCACGTGTCTATGTTTAGGAAGTATGGACCGGATCCTTCACATGTGCTACAAACTGATGAGGTAGAGCTAGATCGAACATTGAGTTATGTTGAGTATCCCTTGCAGATTTTGGACAGGAAGGAGAAACATCTTAGAACAAGACCATTCCCTTAGTGATGGTCCGGTGGAGCAAGCATGAAAGGGAAGAAGCTATGTGGGAGTTAGACGAGAAGATGCAGTGTGAGTGGCCTCATCTGTTTCAGTATGCATCTTACTAACTTCCATAGATAGAATTCTGGATGTTGTTTTCTCAATCACCTTAATTCCTGTTTGGTAGTTGTTTGTGTGGTTTAGAACTGCTGTGCACAGTATGTTTGCGTATTCTCAATTTTGGTGCTGTGGAGACATTTCTGTGATGCTAAGATCTTGATCAGTTCTGGAGTTTGTTGTTTGATTTCGAGGACGTAATCTTGTTTTAGTGGGGGAGGAATGTGAGACCCAAAAGATTAGTGGAGCAATTAATCTAATTTATTTGGATAATTAATCGAGTGATCGACATAGACCAGATCGGGCGTGAGCTGGTCTGTGCGTGGAACAACTTTGGGTTAGTTTTCGTAGAATGGTCCAAGCTTGTTAGGATCAAGCGCTTACCACTAGGCCAAAAGCTATAGCTGTTAGCCAAGGTGCAACTTTATTTCCTTATAATGTGGCAGCGCAGAGTGCACCTATTATGTGCGTTAGGGTAGAGCTGTTATAGAAACCGACCCATACTCCTCTAAACTTTATTATTTATCTTTAATTTTTTTTTAAATAACATCCTCAAAGGGCTTCAAATTCCATCCATACATACTATAATATTTTTGATAGTGAAAGTCAAGTCAAATCATAGTCATAAAATTCATCATAATAAATAAAAGTCTCAACATCCCACTTGCAAGTGTTCCTCGTCGATTTTTTTTTTAAAAAAAAGACAATCTTTTAAAACTTAACATCTTTCAAAAGCATAAATGCGGAAACTGAAGGTCTCGGGTGTGCGCTGCTAAGGTCCGAGCATGCCCAATCATCGAAGCCTCAAACATCCACCACATCCTCACCTACACACGATTAGATCTAGTGAGTCTAAAGACTCAACAAGTTCAAACCTTGATAACAAATACTACATATACAGGCACTTGCATCAAAAGTAGCAATACTTAAATAACGCTTTAAACCTCAACTTCAAACTTAAATAAACTTTAAACATTAACATTTACTTCAAATCTCAACAATAAAGCGCATTTAAATAAACTTTTAACTTCAAAACATCCATTACACATGAAGGCATGAATAACATTTATCCTCAAACATTTAAGTGAAGTTTGTTCATTGCTGCGACCCCTCTGTTCGCTTGATCAAGCTATAAACCATAGTACTAGGCTGGAATAGCTCTATGGACCTCATGCGCCGTATTCAGTATCCCCCTCTAATATGGCTCTACGGACCTCATGCACCGTAGTCACCATATTCCTCTACGTCTTGGTCACAACAACTCACATTCCTCAAAACATTTTTCTTCTTTTCATTTAAAACATCAAACATCGAATATCATGCCATAAATCATCATAAAACTCATCATTTCATTTTTAAAAAGCTTGCTGCCCGTAAACATTCCTACGCTGCATTTGAAAATAAATAAGGTTTTAGCCAAGATCGATCGGGATCGTCCTAAGCTTCTCGACGGGATACTCGGACACCCGAAGGTCTCGACGAGTCACCGGACAAGCCCAAAACTCTCCACAATCAACCCAAGCCTAGGAAATATAATTTTATACGTCTTAAATATGTTTACAAGCCATAAAAATACTGTTGGGGAGCCTTGGAGGTGCTGCTATAGCCTCTAAACGATCGTCGCTAGGTGCTGCCTCCTATGCATTCCGGACGGACACAATCGGCTTCTAATTTATTTATCCTCAAAATCCAGCCCTTAAGACTCGAATTAATACTCCTCATAAACCTCTTAAGGACCTCTAAAGGATGTCTAAGTGTGCTGGAAGGGGAAACACACAACCACAACACCAACAATTAGACCAACCCAACCATAAGCTCTCCTCACTCGATCAAGCTGCACCTATTCGGCTATTCCCTTGAACCAGCCTTAACCCCAACTCTAACCAACCCTATACCAAGCCCCTAAGACCCTATAATCGTGCCTTAGACCCCATCCAAGGACCTGGTCGATCCCATGACAAAACAGCACGAAGGATGAAGCTCTCATACCGCACAATTCTGCATGCTCCTTCCTACACTCGCGCATTGTTTCCTTTCGGCCAGCACTTAAACCCCTCTTAGGCCAGCTCTTGGCCAATAACAGGTGACTCTCTAGACCCTCCCTAACCTTTAACCTTTTCCCTTCCTCGAACAGTAACCATTTAGCCCAGACATGATCATGACCGTCGCATTTTGCACTACCACACAGATTATGCACTCAGAAATGTCCAGCACCTAATCTGCTTGTCCAGCCCTCTAAATTAATTTTCCAGACCTTCAAACCTCAACCTAACATTCATTTAAACATCCTATAATGGCAGCCCTCAGCTCAGATCATCACACATAGCAGCAATTTTCGAAAACATGCAGCAGGTAGGATATGAAAAACGCGTAACGTACTACATGATAGAAACCAACCTACTGAAACGTATTGTTTTCAGAATAAATTTCCATGCATAACAGATTTAAAAGCACACATATATGGTCTGATCGTGGCATCAAACGAAGATTTAAACTTTCCTCGCTCGTGAATAACTCACGGTTAAAGTTTGACGCTGCACGGAGGAGGACGCCGGGAAAACACCTTTGCTTTACTCCGAAGAATTCACGACCTTCGGAAATTTAAATGATATATAAAACAGAAATTATGCTAATTGGAAAAGAAAGAAGAGAGGGATGACTGCATGTGAAATGTGAGAATGGAGTTCACGGTTTTTTATCCTCAAAGTATAGTGTGTGGACCAACTTTAGTTAATATAGAAAAAACAATGCATGTGCTTTGATTTAATATGTTAGTTGTGTTGTGTCGTGTGTTGCGTGTAATTGTTTTAAAAAAAATGAGTTGCATTTGTTGAAGGAATCAAGTGGTGGAATTAATATGTTATGACCTACAACCATAGAAAAATCATGTGGACTTTTGTAAGGATTT